>JAKRRZ010000882.1:0-15345 GCA_022627015.2 Podosphaera aphanis
CAACTGCTACTAAGACGGCGTATTTGCTGTGTTCGCCCTATTTCTAGCTTGTCTGCCTGAGGCTTCGGAGTTGTGCATGCACAGCGACGATTTTGCTAAGCGACGGGCGACGATTTATCAATACCCTTAGTTTGATGTCAGTAGACAACTAGATATGCCTGGAAGCCTTAGGCTTCGCTGGCACGCCTCG
This sequence comes from Podosphaera aphanis, assembly GCA_022627015.2. NCBI lineage: Eukaryota > Fungi > Ascomycota > Leotiomycetes > Helotiales > Erysiphaceae > Podosphaera > Podosphaera aphanis. The sequence goes on from JAKRRZ010000882.1 coordinate 191, forward strand.
TGCCCCTAGGGAGGCACGAGGCCGGGATAAGTCCTGGGAGCCTGCTTGGCGTTAATCGGTTATAAATAAATAAATAAAGTTACAGCGTTGTCAATACATACTTCTCCTCTCGCTTGTACTAAACACTATAAATTGTATTTGTAGAGTTTACTCAACTCTTTAGCTTTATTTCAATCTTTATCTTGAGTTCTTACCTGTTTAAATTTTGCACTTCATGACAAAAATCCATGAAGCCTGCAATTCGCCTTCTCAAAAAAGAAGAGACTAATTTCTGGCTCATCGAGCTGGAAATTGCATGCTGTTTTTGGGTGATTCCTAAAATAAGACATACGATAGAAATAGTAAAACCCCTAACCATTGCATACACTAATCACAGTTCAAAGGTTCAAATTACTATGCAAACGTTGATGAAAACAACGACTGGGCCAATGGCACTAGCGAAGCTCGCAGTACCTTGCAATATTTAGTTTGGATGTATAGCTCAAGCCAGATAAGCTAAATGTAATGCCAGATACACTATCGAAACTTGAGTCGAAAAGCTGCAGTGAGAAGAATGAAAAATATTTAACCGTCAAGTCATCCGAGATAAGACTCAGAAATTTGGACTTGAACGGCTTGGAAGAAGATGAAACTCAAACATCAGCGTTCCCGATTGCAACTATTCAAATTAGTCAAGTTTCCTAAACAAATTAAAAGGCATCTACCATCTAGATAATTGATGTAAAAATTTGATCGAAGTGATTGAGAAAAGCGATGCGGAAAGGCCAAATGGCGCCAGCCTGCCTTTGGGATTACCTGGGCAGATTGATGCTAGTGATACGGTTTCAGGTTGGAGAAACTTGGTAAAATTTTTACAGTAAGGGATGCCAAACAGCGCTGACATGCAAAAACATCACCAGTAGGCGAAAAAGATCAGGTTTTTAGCCTATCAGGATGGCCAAGCTACAACGTAGCCCCTGGCTACTTAACAACACGCCAACTCCTGTCTGTATGACTGATAAGGCTTCCCACCATCGATTCTCAAATGCCGAATTTAACGAGCAATGAGCGCTTGAGGCATCAGCAGTGCCATTTTCAACCCCAGGGAAAAGAGATCAGCTCCATAGTCAGATGAGACTATTAAACAAGAGTACCGAAGGTCGGAATTCTCAGCGCTCTCTCTTTCGCAAGACTCAAAAAATCTTTGATGAAAAGGATTACCGGTCAGCCATAGCCGAACAAAGAGTTGACGGACATATATTGCGAACATTGAGACCGTCTAGAGGACTCAGATCAAGGCTGGTAAATTTTTATGGAAATATAGATGAATCAAGAGAATCCTAAAAATATTAAATCCAGTTCGGTCGTTGTAATATGGTCTTCATAAGAATCGATTAATAACAAGGGGTATCTGTAGGTGACGGACCTTGCAAGTCGGCAGATGATATTGCTGGGTGTCTGGGAAGCGGGAAACTCCGCTTGACGCAGAGGGCTCTCGCCATCTCTAGAATCATCGTAACTGAAGAGACATCTTATCAGAGTATCTTCTCTTCAGCTGATTAATTCGTATGAAAAGCTGAAATAATAACAAAGATCTCCTAATGTACATGTAATAATATGGCCTGTTAGTCTTTATCCCCCAACGTTACATCTATCTTTATTCCCAACCCTCTTTCCTGGTGATAACGATTTCTACGCTAATTGCGGCCTCTGATTCCGTGCCGCTTGTGACAGCTTTTACTTGAGTAATTATTTCTCAACTACCGAGTATATCTTCATAAACCTCATAGAAACTGGTTTCTTTTCATAAAGTTGCCATATTTCTTCAAACTTGAGATCAAAGAAGGCTTCCTTAAAAATCATGCGGGTCATCAGGAATTGTTTTGTACCTTTTCCGCCCCTTTTTCGCGCCGAGAGTTATTACTTTACCTAAATACGAAGCAAGTCTTGGAAAAAGATACAACTCCGATATCCAAGACGTTAAGACGTAACTAAGGCCTAGGACAAGTATGAAGACCTTAAAATTCCAAGTCATCAATGTTAATTCCATAATTTTTGTAGTGACGGACGATGGATCGAGGAGCATGTAGATGGAGAAGAGCAGAGTAACTATAATAGTTACAACGAAAGGAACTTTTCGCAATTAGCAAGCTGAGAATTTTTATGAGGTTTGCACTTACGATTCTGTGTCATAGATTTTCGGTATGGCGGACCTACACTAAGCACGATTCCAGAGAAAATATATTCAAAGCAAGATAACAGGAATAAAACAGTATTATCCGAATTTTTGATGTTGGACTTCTCTCTGTTTAAATAGGGAGGAATATACCTAAATAAAAATAAGCCTCGGTGCATGAGAAAGTCCACAAATATTAACATACCAGTACTGACGACGAATAGCATAGATTCCAATAATCTGGTAGATAACTGAAATAACAATCTGGCCTAATAAAGGGGTAAGGACTCTCCTAGAGACAAGATTTGATGTGGGCCGTTTTCGACATAAAACCGGAAAGGCACCTGTTCTGCCCACTAAAATAATGTTAGTTGTAAGAATCCCTCGAGGAGAAAACTAACTAAAAATCGCTATCGGAAGAATCAAGAGCAGGTCGATGAACAAAAACTGTCAACTATTTAACCAAATGCTAAATTAGAGGGATATGTGGCATCGTTTACCTGAAAGTCCCCAAGATTTGACGCTGAGGCATAAAGAAGGCTGACTGATGTGAATTGGATGGCCGAGTAGAGACTCATATACTTAAAGCAGCTAAAGCTTGTGACCAAGGCCGCTCGCCCCTCTCTATCAAAGATTAGCGTTGAAGAGATGAGGTATCAAAACAATAATTTACCGTATAACTTCAGGTACACACGTGATATCAAAGACTCGACTCGTAAATGGTGCAGCGACAGAGGCTTCAGCTTCTGAAAGAGAAATTCCAACATCAGCTGCCTTGAGTGCACCACAGTCATTAGCTCCATCGCCGCAGAATCCACAACAGTAGTCTATGCTTTGGAATTTTTCGACTAATTCATGTTTCTCATCTGGAGACATACGAGCGAAGATCTGCCCGTAAACGAGAATCTAATTTTGATAAGAATTCAACTAGCAAGTATAAATTGTTTAACTTACCTTACGGAGAATATTGGGCGGAGCAAAGTCCACTAGCCAGCGAAAAACATCCCCGCCTATAGCTAAAGAGTAATTCTGGAGTTTTGAAATCTCATTTGGTAGAGGAGCATCTAATTGAGTAGAGAGCGGGATTGGCTAAAAATGTTAAGGATAATCGCCAGATTTCACTTCGAATTTCTTACCACAAGAGTCGTCGGATCGAGGGCCAAATTCTTGTTATCTATGCTTTCCCAACTTAGAAGTGCATTCTGATCTTTAAAATTTCCTTTAAAATTTGTTAGTTTACACTATTTTAGAATTCCGGCTCCCAAACCTTGAATAAATTGAGGCACGAAGCAGTGCCCGGTTGGATCGATAAGCTTGCATTTCCTAGCAACACTTATAGCTGTTAGAATATTGTCGCCGGTGCACATTACCTTTCTGATACCAGCATCGGTGAGCTCTTCTAATACTTTTGCTGTTGCAGGTTTTAGCTTATTTTCGAAGATAATAAAACCTAGGAATTCAAGATCTGATTCGGCTTCATCTCTCAGCATTTTTTGGACCTTCACCCAGCTTAACTTGGGAATAGCCTTTGCTGCACAAGCAATAACTCTATAGCCTCGGTGTGTATAATAGGAAAGTAGCTCATCATAATCGAGCGGCACTAGATTAGAATTAGTGAAGATGAGGTACAAGCGCGAATGGCCATTTCGATCTTACAGCTTTTTGAAGTACATATATCCTTCATACATTCAGGCGCTCCTTTGACATAAATTTCACATCCTGGAGACCCCAAACTTCGTACTACAACGCTAGCACGTCGAAGTTGAGAAACGAAGTCAAACGATCTAAGTACGCCAAGTTCGGCAGGTATTTCCTTCCAGATATAAGCATGAATGAAAGTATTCGGCGGGATTAACTTACTCCATGATGATGACGATCTTCAGGGTGAAAGTCACACTTCAGATTAGGAGGTGGCCTAGCTATTGATGGAGAAAGACCTCGCTGTTCTTCTTCATCGTCATCTCTACCTTTGTGCTCTCCTTCTTCGAAAGACCATCCAGTGAATTCAAACATTTTAACATCAAGTGGATCCCCAACAAGTTTGCCGTCAACGATATGAAGTGAATGGCACGTCGCCATTGTAAACAAAACCGCTTTGTGTAAACCATGATTAATAGTAGGATCTCTTTCATGACTATTTCCTGGGCAAAGAAGAGAAGCAGTAGTAAATAAATCACTGAATCGATGTCCTGGTCGCGAGACAACTCGAACACCTAAGACGTCCAAGCAATCCTCGGTCAAGGTTCCAGTTTTATCGAAACAAATCATATCTAATTTGCCACCTACATTGACTCTCTGAGGGCTAATACAAAATATTTGTTTCTTTCTTAACCGAGAGATAGCAAAGCTAGTGCCGATGGTGAGAGTTGCTGGAAGTGCCGGCGGGACAACAATAGTGATTAAATCAAGTGCCCTCACTAAAATGAGATGCCATTCCAATCTCATGCGTACAAAATTGACGAAAGAAGCAATGAAGCCAAGAACTGCAATAAAGCTCATGACGGAAATATACCGAAACGAGTCGCGGTAGAATTTAAAGGCTGACGGTTTTGGGAAAAGCATCGAGCGGACGAGAGCACCCTTAGTTGTATTGAAGCCGCTTCGCACAGTCATAGCAAGACCTACTGCTTCGCCGTCTCTGTCGTCTTGAGGACGCCTGGCTCGAATAATTCTAGTTCCACCGAATAAGAAATGTCTTCCTAATTCGGGTGCGATGGAGGCGGTACTGAAATCAAGGGCTCTTAGAGCTTCATCACTGACTGGAGTCTTTGATACTGGGACAGATTCGCCTTATTGAGTTCAGCTTGTGGGAAGAAAACAGAATAGTTATGTAACTTACCCGTCAACATACTCTCATTTACAATACAATCACCGGTAAGCAAAATGCTATCACAAGGAAACTGCTTTAGAGCAGGGTCTGTAACTTCATATACATCTCCTGGAACAAGTTCACTGGACGCCACGTACAGCCCTAAGAGTTTCAGTATTGACAAGTCAAGATGGTTTCTGCTTCTTACAGAAAGAATTCCGTAAAACACGTACGTCACATTCAAAGATGGAGATTTCATAGAGTCTCTTCATAGTCTATAAATGTAATGAGCATTTACTCGAAGTGGCTAGATCCGAGTTTTGAACCTACTGAGCGAGTTTCTCTGAGCGTTGTGGTGATGCTCACAAGAGATATGAGAAAAATACATGCAGCATAGTAGTAATATTCGTCGAGGGACCACAGAAGTAGACTTCCGACCTGAAAAACGTAGAAGGGATGGAAGATCTGGCACTGTGAGTAGGGCTTTCATATAGTTTTTGTTCACAAACCTCATCAACGAGCAGCTGTATAATAGTCTTTTGCTTAATCTCTATAAGATTCTTTCCAAATACAAGTTCACGGACTTCTTTTTCATCACCGTCTATTCCAATTCGGATAGATTTCACGTCAGTCCAGCGGGGATCTTTCCAGCTATTGTTCATGATAAACAAATCCTCAATTGGATGGAAAATGAACCTCACATATCGGTAGTCTATCATTCGCAGGTCATTTAAGGTCGGATCTTCATCCTCGTAGAAAGACTCGGAATTCCCAAAGACAGATGATAAGGGATGACCATATTTTTTGACCCCGACATACTGGGTTACGAATTCTCCCCATTGATTCTATGCCCATAAGTAAAGGCTTTACGAGAATAAGACAGTGTGGAACAATATTAAGTAAATATAATAGGGTCAAATAATGATAGAATAAATAAACTAACCTCTATGGCAACCCAATTACAGTCAGCTAGCGGGGTAGGTGTTCCTATCAAGCGCACTCGCCAGCGAGGTAGCCACCTTAGCAGGAGGTATCCAAGTCCTAATGAAATAGAACAAAAAGCGACGTATAGCATATACCTGAAACTCGAGGTACGAAACCCCGCAAAAACAACAGTGAGGTCCTCTGTAGTGATGTATAGCTTTTGGCTAATCCTGCGATCAGGAACGACACGGCTTTCAGCAATTTTCCCACTGTCTTTCCGCAACAAGTGATCGTGAACTGATGCTATGGACGACCGCCTTCTGGCTGAGAACTCGCCTTCCTCCATATCAATCAAATATTCTTCTCTGTAACGAAATTCACTCTCATCGTCTGTTATTGCATTATCATTGGAATTTTCAAGAGCTGCACTTTGGCCCTCCTGATAGAACGTGAAACTCGTGATTGAGTTTACGCGTGGCCGTTGGTGTACAAAAGACGACAAGCTTGTAGGAACACTTTCACACATGGGACCAGCGAATACTTCTTCTTGTGCCATTTGTACTTGATCCACAAAGCTCATAGTGGAAATATTAGAGCGCTGCCGGTGCAAGCCCCGTTTATGAGCAGTTGGGGGATGTTGTTCGCCATGCTTTTGACCAATAGGAATGGCATTTGTTTCATTCATAGTTATGTCTCTAATCTAGGTCGCGGCATGTGGAAACGCGTTTGCAGTCGATGTAGATACTGGAACAGCAAAGAAGCTAGCGCAACTGGAAAATTTCACTGATGGAATAAAAATTATACGTCCGAATTGGGGGGTTGCTGAGTGCAACTTTGCCCCACACACACATGGTAGCGCCAAACTAATTTGTTAGCACAAACAGCCTCTCTCAACCCTTCCGACTTTCAAACCTTGATTAAAACCCACACACGACTCAACTATTTAATTGATCTTCACTCTCTTCCTCTGACGCTACTATTTTGTATCTGAGGAGAACTGAACCATTAACCATCTTAAATTGATCAACCACTTGATCAAAAGATGTCTGAAATTCCGAAGAAAAATAGTACCACTACTGCACCGTAAGCCAACAAAGAATAAAATTATCCCCAGGCGAATATTTTATCTAACAAAAATTAATTAGCACTCCGCAAAATACACCTGCAAATAATGCACCCATCTCCTCGCACGCCCAGCAACCTGGTGTAGGGACTATCAAAGAAGGTATGTCGTCTGCCACCACCAAATCTGTTAACTACCCCCTTATGCAAACTAACGTTTTCCAGCCGAAGAGCTAGATCGTGCAGCTGCTTCGTCAATTTTTGCCCAGAATCCAAAGCTTGTACAAATGATTCAAGGCAAACTAGGATCACTTGTCGGGCGGTCGTCAGGCTACATAGAATCACTCCCCCCGGATGTTCGTCGTCGTGTTGCGGGCCTCAAAGGCATACAGAAAAAACACGCTAAGCTAGAGACACAATTCCAGGAGGCTGTCCTCGAACTCGAAAAGAGTTACTTCGCAAAATTTACCCCCTTATATATCAAAAGATCTCGCATAGTCAACGGTATTTCGGAACCTACAGACGAAGAAATAAAAGATGGAGAATCAAGTGATGAGGATGAGGTAGAAAAATCAGATGACAAGGAGAAAGAACCTCTTGATATCAAAGGCATCCCTGAGTTTTGGTTGTCCGCGATGAAAAACCATATTTCATTGGCAGATATTATTACTGAAAAAGATGAAGAAGTACTGAAGGCTCTGATTGATGTACGAATGGAATACCTCGTCAACAGGCCCGGGTTCAAGCTCGTATTTGAATTTGGGGAAAACGAATTCTTCACTAATAAAACACTAACTAAGACCTACTTCTATCAGACTGAAAATGGATATGGCGGAGACTTCATCTATGACCACGCGGAAGGTGATTCAATTGAATGGAAGGAAGGAAAAGATTTAACTGTCCGCGTTGAGAGCAAGAAGCAACGAAATAAAAGTAATTTATCCCATTTGTGCATATCTTCATGTTCTAACATTATGCCTCTAGATACCAAGCAGACACGCGTTGTCAAAAAGACCGTACCGACGGAGTCATTCTTCAATTTCTTTTCTCCCCCACAACCTCCAGAGAATTCGAATGAAGAAGGCTCAACATCAGACGTTGAAGAGCGACTCGAGCTGGACTACCAGCTTGGAGAAGACGTCAAAGAGAAATTGATTCCCCGTGCCATTGACTGGTTCACTGGCGAAGCACTTCAATATGAGGAAGTGGATGATGATCTAGTAGAGGGAGACTTTGAGGACGATGACGACGAAGAAGACGATGAGTTCAATGATGATGATGAGGATGAGTCTGATAATGAGGTATGATCTATTAACTCCCCGCACAATCACCGAATAAAACTAACATGTAATGATAGGACGATACCGGAAAACCTAAGCAAGAAACTGCTGATTGCAAGCAAAGCTAAATAAAAATTCTTGGCATCTAGGTTAAATCATCATCTCGTCATTTATAAGTTCTAGCTGTTTGACACGTGACTTCGCAAAATTTCTGCATAAACTTTCATGGGTTTGCACGTACAGTCATTAGCGCAAACCTCGCCTTAAAATTCTTTTCCTTGTTCTCCAGAAGTATATTTGGGTGTAATCACCACACATATGGGAAGCTCCTGGCGTTAAGAACTTTTCGAATAATGAGTCAACTATACACCATATTTATGACTTTGTGCCCAAGCCTGCATAGGATCGCTGGACATCGTGTTTTAGGTCAGTTATCCATAGTCTGAATTTGAACATACATAAATTTCAGGTGCAAAATTAAACATAGATTGATTACATATCCATCATCGTAGTCTCGCACTGCTACATATATGAGGAGTCGCGCAAATGGAGATTGGACAGGAACATCATTGCTGCTGTGTTCAAGCGCAGTAATTCCTTGCGGCGAGTCTGTTTCTAGATCATAGGTCATACTTTATTTTAGAATATTGTCAACATCTGGTAGCTTTAAACCATTCAAATGGAAAATAAACTACCTAATCAATGCTTCAGATGATCAAAACTAGATGTCAATTGTGAGCCTAGGAATTTTGACCAAGATAGAGCCGACTAGCTTAGTTAGTTGAGCATTCTACTAAGTAAAATAATTGAAAAAAGCAAGGCTCGATTCATGTAGGCAAACTAAGAATAAACTGTTGATAAAATGGCCTCACCCTGGTCCAACTTGGGAGAGGCTTACCGGGCGCCGTTATCTATGGATCAAATGACGATCTGCGTCGCTCTTTGTGGTATCATCATTTTGACGGTCCGAAGTTGAATGCAGTATTGGGTATCTATAAATTATAAAGCTTATGTCGGTTTTTTCGAATGTTTGATGTTCGTTGCTTCATCCCATGGGTGTTTGATGGTCAGACACCAGATGTCAAGGTGGTCACAGATGGTGGTGATGACATCTAACACAAAACTGCCATAAACTCCAATCGCAAACCCTAGCATGCAGAAACTATACAAGACTTGGTATCCGTTGTTCGCCAAGGCACTCGACCAGCCTACTCCAACTTGCTGGAGTAGAAACGGGCCTAATGAGTCGAGCACGCCATAAGCAAGGGGAAAGATGAGGATATTTAAGTAGGGAAAATCTTGCTGCACTAGATGTGCTGTGATCATCTGTCCAACAGAGTAAGCATTTACTAGTCCCGCGAAGAAGACAAAAGATATAAGATGTTGATACAGAATTCCAGGGTTCAAGTAAAGGTAGATTGGTATGAGAGTCCAGGTGATAAGAAGGGGCAATAGACCGAGAAGGGCTTCTCGAGATCTATCCCCACGTATTCGCCGAGCTTTGATCACATTCAGGGAGCTGCGTAAGTCTTAGCAAAAAAATTTAGATTGCCAGGAGGAAACAATGTGACGCACGATTGAATGACATTGAAGACCAGAAAAAGACTGCCTTGAATCATGTAAACCTCGTTAAAGGCCAGGTCGTACATAAATTTCGGTATGAAATCATACTCATTTATTCCCAAGGTGCGAAGCATAGACTGTTCCCAGAAACTAGCACCACCTTTAATAGCTGTAAAGATATAGATGCATATCAAAAGGATGACTCCTTCCACCGGTCCGTTGACTATGCCAAGGGTAAGTGTTTTGGTGTGATATTCTTCCCATGTTTGGACATAAAATGTCGAAAGTGCTAAGACCATTAGTGGTAAGAATAGCTGCTGTTTTAGGGAGACATACAGGCAAATAGTGATATGACTGTTTTCCATCCCATTCCTAAATTTTGAGAAGCTGCAAATATTAGTACTTCAAGTGAAGTATTTAACGCATCAACGCCATGATCAAAAAGCTCCCCTAAGGGTCCACTTTGATGAGTTCGACGTCTATGGAAGTTGGATCAGCTTTGCTATTTAACAAGGTACTCTTTTGTCAACCTACGCCTGGGCTCCATCCACGGCATCAAAAGTCTGATACAGGAATAGTCCTACAGCCCAACTCATATAAACCCACGATGGACAATCCTGATCAAGTGAAGGACTATACCAAAATAACGTCAGAACGTTCACGATCACGAATCCGAAGCCAGAAAGTGTGATTAGGTTTGGTGCCATGCCCATGGGAAAACATTTTATAACGTAGTTATTGTAGAACGGTTTCAGAACGTAGTAAGAGAGAAGGGAATGATCAACACCAGCGTATTTGTAATTTTTAAGGTTTGCCAATTGTGATTGTCGAATATATGCCATCGTGTCGATTTCGCAGTATTCTCTTTCGATATCACGGATGCCACCGAAAACGAAAACTCAGAGAATGGGTCAGCTACATGTGAGGCCTAATTAAATTACAGGGGGGTTAGAGGAGGGAAGGAAGTACCGTGAAAAAATCTTTAAACTACAAATTTTGGGTAGGTCAGGGACTTCGATAACGAGTAATTCGGCACACAATCGCCGAGGAAAGAATACATACTCTTTCGCTGCCGCCAACGGCACTTTAACGGTCCTGCAAAGATTATTCGCAGTAACTAATTACTCACGATCTGTTTGAATGGTGACTAGTAAATACGGTGTAATTACATGTATAACCAGTGTAAGCCTCAGGATTTACGATACCCCTGCTCGTTGTTGAGATGTCGATTTATATGTATGATCGTCACTCGACTTCCTAGCTCCGACGAACCGAGAGGGCGGGGCAGACATCGATTTACTGGTGATTAGCAGGGATAAGATCTCAAATAATTACATGTACTATGCTGCAGGGACTAGGAACATTGGAGTAATAAAGCATGGTTTAAGCTCGCTTCAGGGGCTGGACAAGGCTATATCCCAGCTAGCGTAAAGACTAGTTGGGGCTAGGAATTTTTCCTGAGGCATCTATTAGATGAATCAATGAACCCCATTTTCTGTCTCTTAAGCCATTTCTACACCGACGTCGATATCGTCACCGTCATCCACCACTATTACTACCATTATCAATTAATCTTATGAGTTTAGTCTCCATTCACCTTTAAAAAAATTTCCCTGAACTTAATGGAAGATACTCTGCTCGATTATGTCCAAGATGGACCTACCGCAGGCCCTACCTGCGCCTGGTTAATACGGGAAACGATTGACGCCATAACAATCAATGCCTTTAAGTGGGTTCAAAACCGACCATAAGCACTTATTGCATAAAACTAATATTCTTAGGTGAAGAAACTTTTCAGATCAGATTTGTAACAAAGCCGAGCAAGTTACTACACTTCGCCAGAAATTATCTTCGTTGAACCGTCAATGACTGCGGCATCTTTTTTCGGAAACGAAAAAGGAACCTGTCTGCTTTGTGATAAAGATTGAAGATCTATCATCTCAATCTAATACTCAGAAAGAATTGTACCTCTCATACATGGTATGGTTGATTTTGAACCAGGGCTTCCAGTCAGACGGGATTACGCTCCTCTGTTCACATCAGCCCGAACGATGGAAGGGCCTAGGGAAAGAGTAATCGCGCTGTTAAAATATACGCTTTCCTCCCCACACCTCGACTCAATTGAAGTCGTGCGGAACTGGATGAGAATTACATATAATTTCATTTTCCAGATTTGAATGAGAGAAGGTAGTGGACCTAGGACGATCTGTGCCTCACAGTCACAGAAGCTTGGAACAAATTTCGGCAAATGATCTCATGAGACTCATTTAGACAATGCCGCAAAGATGTCAGGCAGTTCTGGATGCGGACGTAGGAGTTAACAGATTTTGATTTTATTTTCGCTTTAAACAGTTATGCATGTATAAACATAAACATAAAATACATAATTTCCAAAATAAGTCTCATTAGTCGCCAAGAAGACCCTGTCATGTTCTTCAACGGCAAGTCTTTCCCATACAAGATATGTTCGTGCTTTTGATGATCAAGCTAGTATGGGATTAGTGAAACCTTATTTCACCCCAAAAGACGCTAATAAGCCCTGGAAACCGCATATTTTCTGACCACCTAACGTTCTTTAGCCCTGGGGTATAATATGATGCGTCTCACTTTGTCGCTAAAATAGTGGGTCCATAGGCCAAGTTGTCTGCAGATCCCCACGTGAGCTTTTTAGCGTATAAATAGTACAGGTGATAACCCTTAGCGTCAAAATACATGTATGAGAAGGGGATCCAAATACCAAAATCCTATGCCCAATTATCTGCCTAAAATATCTTCTAGAGCTAGCTACAAGCATATTATAATGAGCCTATTTCAGTAACAAGGGAAACTAGACAAATGGACGATTCAGTAAAACATAAGAGCCTGTTCTCTGTCTTCGGTATCGTCTTCGGAGTACTCCTTTACTAACAAACATGAGCTGGAGTGTCTTCGTCTATCAAATTGTCTTCATTATCGTTAGATACATGACAAGTATAATTTGTTGAATAATCATCATCTGTTACGGGATAGATCCGCAAGGCTGGATATGATATTAATATGGCTGGAATCCATATTTAACAACACCAGTAATCAACCCCATTGCTTATCCACAAACGCCTGAATAGGGCCCAAAGTAGCGTTGCTACACAAATAAGGAGTGAGCACATTGGGCTCAACTCGTATTTATATAGAAGGAGAGTCCCAGGAGTCGAATCCCGAGATGCCAGTGCGGATATGTTACGGCCTGCAACAGGTAAGAAGTACTTTCGCCGTCTGCTTAAGAGAAATATTAAGATACTTCAAATCATAGAAGAATAAATCGAGGCAAGACAAGGGATGGAAGGTTATTATTCATAAACAAGGAAGATTGAGAAGCTGGAGATCCAAGTAACAGATCCAGCTTTGTTATATACAATAAAATATCTTCAACTTAGAGAATGGATAACTCGACGACTCGCAAACCCATAAACCCATCTCCTATTCGAAACTCCTTTTCCCATACCTGAGTCGTTAAGGGTTAACACGTCCCATGGTTGTTGAGTCGCGTCCCGACGCGTCTTGTCTCGTAATCTTCCCGACGTCGTGTCGACCTGACAACTGACTACACTTCCTATGAGCCATGACAGGATACCCATCCCAGAATCCAAAACACATGATTATGTGCTGCCCCAGGTGGGCCAAAGGACGATTAGAAGTGATGAGGAAAGCAAAGAATCAGTCTTTCACAGTAATGATGCAAAGCCCGGAAGATATATCCCGGATAACAGAATGGATAATCAAAGAAGGATGGCTAGAACAATTCCGACTCGCGAGAGACGTCGAAAAGATACTCAAAGAAAGAGAAGATGCGTCAAAGGTTAAAAGACTTAAAGCAAGGGTGGATATCGCACATGGCCGAACAGAGAGAGCGCACTTACCAAAGACCTCTCAGTATGAACTGAAGAAACCAACCAGACAGGTTAGGGGGTTTTCACTGAAAGGTTTCCTCCTATGTACATAAGAAGTTGATAGATTCCTGCATGGGCCACTAAAGGCGCCAAATCAGGTCAATGAAATCAAATTTAAACACCAGTAATCGAGAGGTTGGAGATCGCAGCAATAATAGTTGCAAGCAGGCTCTAGGCAGGGAGCGAAAATGTGTATATACAGGAGGGATGGAATTCTTTCTGAGTTCTATCGATAGATTAGAATAATTAACTGATTTTGACTTTCGGACTTGCTCTGGTGTTTACCATCATCAATTGATCCCACAACACCTTCTATCATGATATCCGAACTTGTTGTAGTCTCCGGTAATCTCCTCTGTCGTGTTTTTAATCGTTGCATTTCTCATTAATTGAAACTACTACAATATTCTAACATTGTCTTCATACTTTTCTTTCACGACTTAGCTGAACGCTTTTGTTGACCATTTTGTCGACCATTTTCTTGATCCTGGGCTGATCTTTTGAGGGTCGCGGCATTATTATCGAAATACAGTGTTAAGAGACGATTATTTCGAGTATTTGTTTTACTAGGTATACGATTTGGGGACATACACTTGTGAGGGAGCTAAGATAGATTCTAGTAAAACAGAGTGACCTGAGGATAGAAGTTTGAAATGTAGAAATGTGTTCGTATGAATTATGTGTTTAACTATGGGGGAATCCCGAGCCTATTTATATTCTGATATGGTCCGTGCATGGACAGAACAAACATGACAAACACAGAGAATTGTACGTGCCGTGCCTCGCCTAACTAATCCCCGTGCTCCATCCCAACTTCGGGTCCTCCGTCCCTTCCGTGTCCTTGGTGCACTGGCTCGGCTAACACGACGCTCATGCTCCCTTCATGCCACACCCATCGTGCTTGTCAGTGCCAAGCACAACAGTATTGAAATTGTGAAGAATGTATCGTTATAAGTGTGTAAACAGGGTCGGATGGTGGTGTGGTATACCGTCCGGGCCGTTCTCCCAAGTAGACTCTGGGCAGCTTGGACACATGCCCCACTCGAGACAGGAGAAAGCTGGTTCGAATCCAGTAAGACCCGTTAGCCACACTTACTGGCGGTGGTGTATTTTTGATAGCTTGATGAAAGCATATTCAGATAACCACGGGGTTTTCCCGCTTTTCCCTGTGTTGGGTCCTCATGGAAGAGGTTACCTGTCGCAAGGCATTATCCTAGTAGTGGTATCTGCAAATGAAATCTGAGTATGAGTGTTCCAAAAACGTCAAAATGAGTCGTTCTATGAGAAACACAACTTCCGTAATCATTCGTGTCATAGCTTCAGGCTGCATACACAAGAATGATTTTTTTTCACAAAAAAGAGCGATAGATCTTACGGTATCACAATAGAAACCTAGAAGCTGTACAGAACTCATTTTTTTTTTTTTTTTTTTAAAT
>JAKRRZ010000883.1:0-15343 GCA_022627015.2 Podosphaera aphanis
CGGGCACCGGATGGGCACTGCTGTAGCTTGGAGGATCATGTATTCTAGATATCCTTCATACGTCCTATATCCCTACGGGATGGTGGCCTGGCCCACAACAGACGATAAATAATACACACACACACACCAATGGCAAATTTAATGTGTTTTGTGGGATATACTAGCATTCTAAAATTTTGTGTATAATTTATTAGGGTGGTCGAGAAAGGGGGGTGGCCGAGAAATAGGTGCCCGAGCTTACCCGATCTGGCGCCTTTTGGCCCATGCAGGTGTCGACTTCAGACAGATACAATGATGATGTAGTCGTGATGAACATTATGCCTCGGATATCATTTGCAAGAATCACTACGGTTGTGGCAGGCGGCTTTTTCTTCACCCCTACCGAACTATACCATCCATGAAACTCACTCAAGGAAAACCTCTCAAAAAACCTTGAGCTATCCAGACATGCCACCATCATCATCACAGCTTCCCTCAGTAAGGTATGGTCTGCTGGAGTCGAACCAGCGATCTTCTGTCTCGAATGGAGTAGATGTCCAGGCTACCAAAACCCTACTTGGGAGACCGGCCTGGATGGTATACCATTACACCATCCGACCGGGTGTTTTTCAGGTACTAGGAAACAAGTACATCTTTACTAGATCTATCGTTTACTTACTCAATTACTTCAAACGGTCCACCTAGTAAATCGACAATAAGTGATAGTAAGTTTATAAATTAAATATAACATGGAAATATCTATGAAGCAGAAGGGCTAACTATATGTAATGAGCATTTCTCTAAGGCTATACTCTAGCAAGTAACCATAGCTTAGGGTTAGCCAACAATAGCTGTGTTGCATTCCTTCCCTAGATGTTTCATGTCCTATCCAACGCTCCTGCATGATTCATCCATCAGGTTTCAGCGGTGCCTCCTGTACGAGTCGATATCACAGCAATATTCCTGAATGTTAGAGCATGAGTAGCGAGCTGTCCATCGTAGGCTACAGGATTCTTCGGCTTACAAGCCGTTAAACCTTTCACAAAAAGAGCAAGAAAAAGTTCGCAAAATGCTGTTTCTGAGATTTCAAAGCGGCGCATATTGCACAAAATATTCAACAATAAGCAAGCAGTTGAGCCTGGTCGGTTCGCTGGCGATGGTCGGAATTTGCAGCATTGGTCAACACACAAGAGGTCGCTTCAGCAACTGCAAGACTCATTATTTGTGAATCGCGACGAAAAAAACGATCATTACAATCATCAAGCTACTTTTTGGATTTGAGCCCAGGCCACGGCAGCTAGAGGCAACTAAGTGCGTTCTTCGGGGCAATGGTCTTTTTCTACTGGTTCAAGGACAGTTTTAAGCTTCGGAAAAGCAGGCCTTCTGCGTTCAAAGCTATTCAGTTCAGTTTATACATTGAGAGTCACTCCATAAGTGGATCAATCTTTCATAATGATAATATTCTTAATAGCTCCCAATGGATGCAGCTCGTTAACAACCTTGTCTACAATAGATTTTGCTCGGTGTTTTTTACTTTGACCAGGTCTGTAGATCCAAGCCAAGATAAGCTCGAGCAGAGAAATTCAGAGAGAGCGCAGTTGAGTCGTCAATCCCGATCAAACTCTCAATTATAATGGGGCGTATCTTCACATATTTAATTACATGTAGTGGGATATTTTCTGAGAATGACCATTGACGAGACTTACTCTACAGTTAATGCCAGAAATAAGACAGGATAAAATATAATTGTGATTTTAAGAAAATTCTATAATGATACGGGAAAGGAAATCATTTTTTTAATTCAGGAGAAACCAGGTATTATCTGGTCTGCAGACTAAATGTACACTTTAAAACGGAGGTGGAAATTGCACTTCTGGTTTATGGAGTTCACCCTAATCGAGCTTTGCGCAGCTCCCATACAAAAAATAAGGTTTGATCTCAGACCCTATTTGAAGGTCCCGAAGGGACCAACCAAATAAGTATGAGCGTCCAAGGCAAGTCTCTTAGGCTAAATATGCCATAAAACTGCTGATTCATCGTAGTATGATTTCTTGTCATCTATGAGTCGGAAATTTAAAACGCCGGAATGATAGTTATTATCGTCGTTGCCTTTATGAGTACGTGGTGAAATAATAGAACTGTAAGAATTGAAACCCACTTGAATGATTCACAATAGATAAAATAAGCCTGCCTTTTCGATATTCTGCTATGGTGAGTCGACGTTCATCCGCATAACAACTTCATTCCCGAGTAAATACTGCAGGCATCTATCTCCTTCACATCAGGTGTAGAATCTAGTCAGATAAGCTCCATCGATTTTAGGAACTTCAAATTTTCTTGCTACATGTGAATCTGATTGTAGATTGGGATTCTTCGACTCTTCATTTCTCGTGATTGTTTTTACCCACACTGCAAGTCAATGAATTCTTGACAAAGAATTCAAGTCGATACATATATATTTATATGACACGAGCGAAAGTTGAAAACTAGATAAAGGTTTTATTCATCTTGTTCGAGTATCTATTGCAGAAATGTTCTTGTAACCTCGAAAATTGCTGCAAGTCTTTTAATGGCATCGTCTTTCGAAGTCTGACCTGGTCGGCGGCTTGTAGGTTCTTTCTTAATTATCTTTGAAGTGGCTCGGATTGTTTCATAAGATGTCAATTTCAAAAACCATTCGAGGGTAGTTTGTATTCTAGCTGAGGCACGATAATGGTCACGGGGAATGAGGCAGATGTTCGGCTATATAATGGCGGCGTCTCTGTCTAGCGATTCTAGGCCCGCTATCTTTAAGTAAACTTACATGTAGTACCATGCAGAGAGGGCACTTCGGAACGAGAAAGTGACGTTTAGGGGTCCCTACTAGTATGCAGCCTCCCGCAATCCCTGATGATTTGCCTAATTATATTATTGATCCCCCTGGAACCGAAGCGAATGTTAATTTTGCCGCCACCCCCTAATTTAATTGATTCACACACAAAGCCGAGACGCTTATTAGGTTGAGCCGAACGATGGAGTCCAATCTATTTTCTGCTACTGCACAGACGATATACGGCAGAATTGTATGTGCGCCTTGAACTCAATGGAAGCGCGAGCAACATGTGTGTATCTGCTGTAAGAGTAGGTACAGTTACTTGGTTTTATTCTTACTAGTCATTTCAGTACATGTAAACAGCAACTCATCTCTCGCTGAAACGACGCTTTCACCTTCCCAAAGAGCAGAATTGAATACAGTGATGTTGTAATCCCACTAATATTTAGACTGCCGGTCGACTCTTATTGGCGGCAATTTAGAGTTTAGCAAAATCGCTGTAAAGAGATTTTGTAGAAAGACCTTCCTTATTCCAAGATGGATTTTGCTTCCGAGACCCAATCGGCAGCAAAAGAGCTTTAGATTCCTTGGAGAGTTTTTTCTAACCCTGACCCTTGACAAACATCCCCTTTCCTTCTGTTTCCTTCCCTTCCTGTATAGAATCATCAGCTTTCTGCGTGCATCATCGTGGGACAATCATGCTCTTCCTGAAATACTTTATGTGTCGAGTGCATCTTTTGAGCGGCCATTTACTCCGCGTTTTGCAACGGTTGAAGCAATGTTTTGACCTAATTAATGATATAGCTTTGATCATGGGAGCAAAACAATCTAGGGTCAAGGCTCCGTCAAATTGCCTACTGGTCAGATCGACAGCGCGTAGTGTAATGATCAGCACAATCACTCTTGAGACCGGTGGACGAACAACATATTCTCTAATTATCGTAAGGGCCTGGAGCGGACAAATTCAATTAACCAGAAGGCTAGAAAAAGAAGTTGATCGTCGTAGCCGTCTGAAGGAAGGGGGTGAACACCGTCTCGCCAATGCTTGGACGCATTTTTGCGGGGTTGATTTGGCTTGCAAGATCTCAGGGCTAGACAACGCTAAAATCAGGGGTGGTAAGGGGATTGACTCGCAAATAAAGTGATACTTCACTGTATATACTCCCCTCTTCCCTTCCGTGCTACTAGTACATGCGCTGCCGCTAGGTTTTATTCTAGGAAATGGGGAGGGAGTAAGGCTGCAACTCCTAGATATCGATGCACCGGAACTTCGAGCTCCCTCAGCACAAAATATGGAGGGGTCATTTGATCAACTTTTAACCTCTGAACACAATCTATCTACCAACTTCTTCACATGATAGGAAGATTTTATTATAGCATATACTGCTATGCTTCTTAATAATGCTTTGTATAACCATTTCCATAAAAACTGGAAACCACAAGATCACAGTTATACCTCTGGGAGATTTGTGAATAAAAAGGAAAGTTGAGGCACTGACATTAAACATAGGCGACTTAACAATTTAAGTGGCTTGAGTCTACAAGGCCTGATCATGTACGGCTTGCCCCCCCCCCCCCATGCCTACACAAGTGTCGCTTGTCTCTATTGGCGAAACAATGTTCCGTCCTCTCAAAAATGATTCGCCAAAAAAATACCAGAGTTACTAATATAGGCATTGGGGCAAGCCGTACATGGTCAGGCCTTGTATAAGTTAAGCTAAATAGAGACCTTCGAATTACACCCTAAGAAATTTTCTCTTTGCTCCCCGGGGGTATTCTCCAGAGTCCCCCGCTAAAGCGCCAGGGACTAACCAGCTTTGGAAGGATCATATCTAGCATCGTCTGGGGTCCATGCTGATACATACGACGATCATAATTATCATATCAATAAAGAATAGAAACAGTTTGTTCATACATAAATTAAGTAACAGTTACGAATCGTTCATAAAGG
The DNA here is from genome assembly GCA_022627015.2 of Podosphaera aphanis. Lineage (NCBI taxonomy): Eukaryota > Fungi > Ascomycota > Leotiomycetes > Helotiales > Erysiphaceae > Podosphaera > Podosphaera aphanis. The sequence continues at coordinate 4,743 of JAKRRZ010000883.1, forward strand.
GTGATTGTTCTTAGTAATACTACTCGTCTCAATATTTTATTTTGCCAGGGCGTATAAAGTAACTGGGCATTTTTACTTTCTCGTTCGAGTCGTCTTACTCTGCCTTCTTTCTCACCAACAATCCTTAACTTTCATCAACATTATCAGTTCTATTATTTCTACTTCCACAACCTATTTCGTTTAGGGCAGCTTCTCGTCATCTCCTTGACCATTCACTTTCATTAATAATTTCCTAAAGCTCAAGATCTGTCAAAATGTCTGGCAGTACTTTTGACGGAATTAATCTATCAATTCTTGGTGTAGCCAATGAGTACCCTCCTTTCATCCACGATCCAACTGCACTGGATACTCTGTGTAATCTTTACTATCCTAAGAACCCTGCGTAAGTTCAATCTGAGAAGAAAATAAAATATCGTTAATAAGAAAATAGTATGGAAAAAGTTCGTATGGTCAACAGATATACCGGAATTGACTCGAGGTCTGCAATTTGCCCTATCGATTACCCTCTCGCCAATATGGACCGCGCTCCCAACATAACTGAGCTATGTGATGTGTTTCTAGACCAAGGAGTTGCCCTGGCTGTCACTGCGAGCCGGAAAGCGCTTCAAGAAGCCCAAACTTTACCTTCAGAAATCACCCACATTATCTCAACAACATGCACTAACAGTGCCAATCCTGGCTTTGATCACTATGTCATGAAAGAGTTGGGAATAACTCAGCCTGTGGAGAAGGTCCTTATGCAAGGAATTGGATGTAGCGGCGGGCTAGCGGCTCTTAGGACCGGAGCTAACATGGCCCTCGGCCACACGTTCCGGGGTCGACCAGCTCGAATATTAGTTGTCGCTGTCGAAATTTGCAGTTTGTTGATCAGGAGCGAGTTGGATAGTATTCTCGAGACACAAGAGACTCGAATTGGTGTCACACTCTTCAGCGACTGTGCGGGAGCGCTCGTTCTAAGCAACGGACTCGGACATCAGACAGCCGAGCCTGTTTATGAGTTGCTTGGTTGGGACCACCGCGTGATTCCTGATACTCATCGGGATTTACGCTTTGACGCTCACCCTAACGGTTTGTCCCATTAGCTGATAAACGGATATGACTAACCAAGATAATAAGGATGGAAAGTCGTTCTTTCACCAGAAGTTCCTAAGCTCGCCTGTAAGATTATAGGGCCCAGCTTCGAAGCTCTCATGGCCTCTCTTCCCAATATGCCACCCAACTACAAAGAAGCAGCAGACTTCGATTGGGCACTCCACCCTGGTGGCTCCACGATCCTAACAGGAGTCGAGAAAATGATGGGTCTTACCCCAGAACACATGAGGGCTAGCTATGACACTTATATAAATCACGGAAATTCGTCTTCGGCGACCATCTTCTCTGTGATGACCCGCCTTCGTGACAAAGATATGGATGAATGTGCTCCAGGTGGAAAAGTTAAAGACTTTGTTGTGGGGTGTGCTTTCGGTCCTGGTGTTTCCATCGAGACTTGCATGTTGAAACGTAACCTCAACCACGTGAGGCGAACCTCTCTCAATGTTGGTAACATCACCCCACCCGAAACCGAAAGCGAGGGCAGCAGAAGCGAGGGCGAAGAACTAGACACCGAAACTCCAGTCGACAAAAGCGAACAAACGCTTGAGACAGTTCCAGCCATTATCTCTAACGACTCAAGTCTTCCAAGAGAAATTGAACGCAGCCTAGAACCTGTCACTGAGGCTACCGCGGCTTCGTCGCTTCTATCAGACAAGCTTCGGGTATGTGTGAGCGAAGTTATGCTATCTGGTCCTGATACCCCAATAACTCCAATGACTACAAACATATTTCATGACGAGCAAGTCGACAGCTTAGAGGAAGCTTTAAACGGTGTTGATTTGGATTGATTTGTTATTTGATTTTTAATCTGATTTCCTATTCGTAAGTTTTATAATATGTCTATCAATCTGGTGGGGTTTTTTCGCTATGCTGCTTGAGAGCCGGATTGCAGAGTTGGCTCAGGAGTTTAACGGTTTCTTTCCTAAACTATCGGAGTTTTGCATTACTGTGTCTCAATGAGGCGACACAGTAGCCTTTTTAGCCCGTATACCATTGCACATGATGCTCACGATGCTGCTAGTGCTACCGAAAATATAACATGAACTAGTTGCAAAACATTAAAACAAGATATGAACCTACTGATAACACTTCATAATTTTTGCCGTAGATGACTTTGTGTAGTCGACAGTTCAGCCAGGCTGGTATTAGTAATGCTAATATTAGTTACTGGTACGTGCACGCCACATTAGTCCTAAATCACACCTGATCTTTCACTAATTGCAATTTCATTTCATAGACGATCTGAAACACAAGGGATGATTTGTAATGATTAACCTCGGCCATATAGTAAGCGATCAAATAACGTTATCGATCACTTTCAATTCACATAGGTCATGAGTTAAGTTTGTCCGACACGGTTATTCTCGTTGGATTTTTACAATTATAAGCTTTTGAATGGGTGCTGACTTAATTGTTGGAAAAACTTTAGAGACCAAGTTATCGTTACACTGGCACCTACGGGCTTCTTCAGCCAAGAAGTCCGCTATTCTTCCCATGATATTCTGTCTGTCTACAGGCTATCGATTTGGGTCCGAATAAGAAATTTCCTAGAGTATCGTAATCTGGAGACGATCAAATAGATTGCTGAGCCTCATTTATAGGCTTTGGGCGCCGCGTGTGTCTCTTTTTAGGCAGAAATCCCAATGGCTTTATTTAGGATCACCTTTTGAGGCTTTCACGTGACGATATCTGATTTTTGATTCTCATATCGAGTTTCAAAAACATGCCGTAGTTTTTCTGGCGTTGTAAAATACTCTTCTAGTACAAATAGTATTGACGGCTTCTGCCACACAGGGGACGTCATGCGCCTCTGGGAGACATGTGAGGAGTTGAGGATCATATTAAACTTAAAGGGACGGAGACCAGATGCTCTCCAACCACTCCAACTGACTTGTGATACAAGGCCTTCCACTCTTATATTATCGTGACATGTTATAAAGCGCGATTTAGGAAGACCGCTGTGTTGTCAAGGCTCCAAAACTTGTTGACATGATCACGATACTACTTAGACTTCGTCACCGAGAAAACTGCCAAAATAAGATGTTATTTAATGCGAGGCGAATATGGAGGGAGAATTAAGGGCTCCAGATTATTGGTCTAGCATGTTAATGTGAAGTCTAGACTGGTATGGCTACCGTGGTTGTCTAATGTTAGGAATCAAGGGTGCGGTGGGTTGAGAGTGTTTTCCTGTATGAAGTCATTCCTATCTATGCTAATTTGATGCCCGAATATTCTCATAGATTTTATAATGCGATTAAGGGGTAAAGAGCGACAGTTGATCTCGAAATATGGAGAGCAGCCAACATCTTTACAGGCGAAATCAAGATGATTCGTGAGGGAACTGTTGTGATATGACTGCCAGAGCCGCTGTGGGTTTATCCCTGTCTATCTACAGGGATATTGCATATTCATGTACTAGTCCTAGTCTAGTATGCAGGGATCTCATGACCCCTGCACGACCGTCATTGGGATCATCACTAAGAGCTTAGTGTCACTGGGTTAACATGGTATACTACTGCTGGACCGCATAAAGGTTGAATTGCTTGAGGATATGCAAGTCTGTATGCAGGTGAAAATTCTTTTCCTTAGACAAAGTAAAGCACAGAGAGAGGGGAAGGAGAGAAGGTCTGAAATTTCGCTGAGAGCCATTCCCCCTGACTTTAAGATCAATTCCGCTTCACTTTCATTCATCACCTAATACTACAGTAAAAACTGGTTAACTCTATAATCGTGAGGCTGGCGCTTTCCTCACCCAACCACATCCGTAGTTGGGTGAGGGTCTTTTTTTTTTTTTAAATCATTCTTGTGTATGCAGCCTGAAGCTATGACACGTATGATTACGGAAGGTGTGTTTCTCATAGAATGACTCATTTTGACGTTTTTTGGAACATTCATACTCAGATTTCATTTGCAGATACCACTACGAGGATAACGTCTTGCGACATATAACCTCTTCCGTGAATACCCACCACAGGGAAAAGCGGGAAAAACCCGTGGTTATCTGAATATGCTTTCATCAAGCTGTGAGAAAAACACCACCGCGAGAGAGTGTGGTTAACGGGTCTTACTGGATTCGATCCAGCTTTCTCCTGTCTCGAGTGGGGCATGTGTCCAAGCTGCCCAGACTCTACTTGGGAGAACGGCCCGGACGGTGTACCACACCACCATCCGATCTTCGCTTTAGCTCATAGTCGGAGTATTTGAGTGCAACGCCCCCACTCTTATCATTTTGCGACGCCCCCACTTTCATAACTGCAACACTTCCACTTTCACCATAGAAACCTTTCAAAATTGCATCACTCAAACTTTCGCATTAGCAAATAAAAGCGTTGAAAATTCGAAAAGTAGGGACGTTGCAGATATGAAAGTGGGGGCGTTACACTCAAATACTCCGACTATGAGCGAAAGCGAAATAGTCGGAAGTTAAGCGAGAACCGATAATGATATTTTTTCTAATTGAAACAAATCCCTTATTTGGGTCGGATGGTGTAGCGGTATACCGTCCAGGCCGGTCTTCCAAGTAGGGTTTGGGTAGCCTGAACATCTACACCATTCGAGACAGATGATCGCTGGTTTGACTCCAGCAGACCATACCGTACTGAGGGAAGCTATGATGATGATGGTGGCATCTCTGGATAGCTCAAGGTTTTTTGAGAGGTTTCCCTTGAGTGAGTTTCATGGATGGTATAGTTCGGTAGAGGTGAAGAAAAAGCCGCCTGCCACAACCGTAGTGATTCTTGCAAATGATATCCGAGGCATGATGTCCATCACGACTATATCATCATTGTATCTGACTGAAGTCGACACCTGCGTGGGCCATAAGGCGCCAAATCAGGAAAAAGACAAAAAAAACCCCTTATTTGGGGGTTTCACAGTGAGCGAGTTTCTTAAAAACCACAGATTCTTCGTCGAAAAAACATCCCGAAAACTCATCCGACTGGCTATTTCGGGAAGAAATCACGGGTTTAAAAAAAAACAGTTAACTGCGGAATCCCCAATTGAAGAAGTTCCAAAGTAAAGATAGTTGTCTTTGGTGATTTCTCTTCGAAAATTGCGACGCATTGCAATTTTTGGGCGACAGCAGAAACACAACCAATTACCAACACTCACCTGAAATTCTCCGGAATTTAACATGTGCCTTCTTTTTAGACTTCCTGAAAAGGGGTTTGGTATTTTTTAAATACTCAATGTCGGCCTAGTCTTACTCAAATTGTAAATATTCCCTATCGCGACCTTGAGCCTGTTTAGTGAGAGATATAATCTTTCTGTAAACGCTTTTGGTTATACAATTTTAGCAGCCATAGATCTAGTAGTCTAGATCTTTCTAGTGATCATAAAAAAATTATATTTATTTCGCCCAGTGAAGTATGAGAACCAAATCTTGCCGACAGGATGTTGATCAAAACTGGCCGCCAATATTCAGATGGCCATATCTCGACAACGAGCTGGTTAAGGATGACAATCTCGCGTATACTACTCAAGGATCAACCCAAAAGAAAAAATTATTGTTCAGAACTCAATCTCTTGATTTTGATGGCTATCTGAGCTGATTGGCACACCTTGTGATCGGCCATAAATCGTGAGCATCGATTATACAGGCCTCTTCCCAAGCAAAAGTCGCTTAATACTCCTAAAACGTACTAGTAATGGTGACCTGTTCCCTCACCCTGCCCCATTTCAGTTTTTTCAACATTACGTCGCCGACGCCGCCAGCTACGACATAGAAGACAACAAGCTTCTACCAACTCCATCTAAAATAGATCGACAAAGAGAGTCGCAAATCTGTAGAGTCTTCAAGCCTAAGTACTTTACCGCCAAATTTAGCCGCGACATCGAATAGCCGCCTTCAAAACTCACAAAGAGATGGGACTTTCACTTCAAACGATTGCAAACCATCTCGACCCCTCTATAAAACGATCACAGTACTCTTTTAATCATTGTTATCTTGTACATGCTAGAATTCCTAAATACTCTCCGTTATTGAGCAGCATTCAAGTTGATGAATACGGACGTTATATTTTCGAGATGGACACTGCACGTCCTGGAAGTAGCAATCAACCTGTTCTCTAATATGGAACTGTCGAGAAGAAGTCACCCGAAAAGACTCAACACAGAGAGATACAGACATTGGGTCTCCCTGTGTAAGCCTTTGTTGAGCGCTGCGATGACGCCAGGGAAGATAGAAGGAGTTTACAGAATATATTCAGCTCTGGATACATTACGGATTAAATCAGATAGAACATCAGCTAGTATTTATCTGCTATTCTCTTCTGTAGAACATAGCAGCTCCAATTGGGGCTGCAAAAAGAAATGAATAAGATTTAAGTCAAAGGGCCTCGTTTCCGGATGATGATGATGATTCTATTTTTCGTCTAGGCTCTAGACATGCGCCAGAGGCACATGACCATCCATCCCTTAGGGGCCTTGGACGCCAGAGCCTAGGACCCGGAACTTAGGACTTTACAGTATAATATTATATCGCTGTACCGCGTTATCTTAAACTGCAGACAGAAATAGACGTGAGCTACATATATAGCGAATGATCTGATGAGTCTTCCCCTTTCTCACGACTGGCGACCCAGTCCCTCTCTCCCGCTCCATCTTTCCGTCCGGGAGCCTCCGATCGTAGTAGATAGAAAATAAAATAAAATAAACAAACGCAAAAGTACTCCATAACGAGGACATATATCCTTGAAGAAACGAGATCGGTCTAGCCATTGATTTAGTGACGTTGCTCCTTTTGGCGTGTCAAGGAGGTTTGGTATAAGCTGGTTAATGGGCCCTTCAGGGCGGCCACTGCATCTGCGAAGAATTCTGCAGAAATGAAAGTGTGTGGGCGATTTGCGCTGTCCGCATGAGCATTCTAAAGTAGCCTCGGTGTGTTTGAAACGGGTATGGTAGGTAGCATAGTCGCCGTGACCAGTTTTTGCGGCAATGACTCGGCCTAGATGTCTGCGGCTACGAAGGAGCTCTTTCGGAAAGGAAGGAGCATCATTTATTTCTATTTTATGGTACGAAGGAGGAGAATGATTGCGCCACCAATCATCTCTCTCCTGTCTTTTTAATATCAATTGCCATTTTTCTAGTGTAGCAAATGAATATTCCTGATTCTCGGGTCTAGGCAGTGAAGCTCCTTTCTTGGTCTCTAAATCAGCTAACTCGTTCCCTTCTATACCGGCGTGTGTTGTGCTTAGCATCGATAGGCATGAAGGAGCAGATCAGCAGACAATGGAAGGGATGATGGTGCCACAGTCGGGCTAAAGTGCTAGGACGTGTTAGGCGAGATCCGGAGCTCATGGGTGTGTATGTTTGCTCTGTTAGCACCATTGATGCACGGACAGTATTTTGGGTATAAATAGGCAGCAGGTCACCCTCATGTAGAGTATCATTTTCATCATCTTCATCTTCTTCAGATACACATTCTTAAGTATCACTACAATACACATATATTCCCATAAACCAAATCTCAGCTGCTTTTCACATAAGTACGTCCCATATCATATACCTCGTAAAACAGCGTGGCCTGGGACCCAGCGTATGTTTATATTACCCGCGAGAGGGTCGGATGGTGATGTGGTACATCGTCTGAGTCGTTCTCCCAAGTAGAGTCTGGGCAGCTTGGACACATGCCCCATTCGAGACAGGAGAAAGCTGGTTCGAATCCAGCAAGACCCTCACACCACATTTCTCGCCTGGTGTCAGGATTGCCTTTCTTGTATAATATAGATATGGAGATACCCGGATCATAGCGTTCTATGATTCTGGTCTGGCCTTTTGGCCGAGTGGTAATACATCTATCTCTTGTATTATGTAGGACGGCACCCCTTAGCCTGTCAACCACCCTGCCACCCCCCCCCCCCCCCGCTGTCTACATGCTACTCTGACACCTGGTCATGCATGTGACGATGTCGAAGGCACACAGGACAGCCGTGGGTGCCTGAAATACGTTCCTGCGCCAGATACATAAGGTTAAGGGTAGAAAGGGCTGTCTGTAAGGCGCCTGACTTCAAGTTGTGTCTTCAAATGATGCTCGGGTGTGAGTGCCCCTCATGTCATGTTGAGACATCGCTCCATGTACCGCACCAGGGTCATTCGTGTCATAGCCACAAGGCTGCATACACAAGAATGATTTAAAAAAAAAAGACCTGACAAAACTAACCCGCCAAGAAATTCTCCCATACCTGTATTATAACTTTATTTAACGACCGTCGTTCGTGTAGATATACATGTATGTATACGCTGTCAGTGGATAGCCTGATATGCCTGTTAGCCTCAGGTTACGAAGACACGTCAAGTGCCCCTAGGGAGGCCCAAGGCCGGGACTAGCCCGTGAGCCTGCTACATAGCCGAGCTTATTCACAAAATTCCAGTTATTTGGGAAGAGCGAATGTTAATAATTGAAGAAATATAGTCGTTGTCTTTCTCTTGACCTACAAGTCATGGACACATGCAGCACATCACACTTCCGGATGAATAATTTCTTCATCATGGGCCTCAAAAAAACCCTAGTTGAGACCTAGAATTTATGATTGCCACATCTGAGAGTTATTGTGAATAGTTGCCGAGAAATCCACGTCTAAGGATAGTTTCACGTATTACGATTCTCCAGAGATTGCGAGACATAGGTGAGTTTAACACTTGCCTTCTCCGATCATGGAATAATGACTGAATCCGGCATCGTTGCAAATACAGATAAACACGCATTTCGATTTAATTGGTAAGTTTTAGACCACAACCTGTGTCACCAAACTTGTAGCGGTAATGAAGGATTCTTTTAACTTGGTGATCTCTGCCGAGCTGATGATACATGTACAAGTCGCGGGATAATTTGGAGTCCAAACTTATTAAGTTAAATCACAAAATGCGAATCGGAGGATGTATCAGTTTAATATGACAGTCATATCAGCGGTTGTGAGAGGTATTGGACATACTAGTACGTGAAGTTTACATGACGGTACTCTTCCAAGAAATGCAGAAATATCCACAGGACAACTTTATAGATTCAATGGACTGGATAAAGTTGGAATTAATTGTGTCATAATTTGATCCACGACAAAATTAGCTCGGGCATCCGTGCATCACCCACAGACCTTAAGGTACATGTACTCCCCTTGCCTCAATTACTTCTTAAAAACTTATTATTTTGTGGATTGTTTACAGGACCAAATGCAAGTGAAAACGACAAGCATCTACGCGAAGTTGATATTTGAGACGATTTGATGATCAAAAAAGGTGGAATTCATCATCAGAAATCGGGTTAAAAAACTAAATTTTATGCTAGGGATTTGAAGGTGCAGTAAGTCCTCTCAGTATCTCTATTCATGGAGCCTGCAGTGATGAACAAAACTTACTGTGGCTTGTCAGCCCCGAAGCAGAGATCGAGATTGAAATGATCAACTGATCTTTTTACCTGCACAGCCTCCTCTTGAAATCCACAAAAAAAAAAGATATTTAGAAGTAATTTGGGCAAGGGGAGTAGTTTGAAACCGTCATCATGATTGATCGCCCATTTATCGGCGACAAAAATTAGTAATATTAAGCAATTTTAAAGTGGTATGATCGCCATGATGATGTGAACTCAGCCAACGACAGTCATCGTCTCTCCTAAAAGCCTTTCACCATCAGGCGAGGGAGCTCGTGCTCCACGAGTTTCTCGAGTGCCCAAGATTTTCTCAATGTGCCGGTCCTTAATGTGACATCCAAGGCCGTACGGAGTCTCAACTGTTCCAAGTGAAGCAAGGCATGTACACATGCGGTCCTATTCGTCAGACTGTCCGCCTGCTATGGGTTGATTCATACCCGATCGTACTACGCATCTCCTACCACACGACGGGCGCACATGACAATCTTTAGATCTCGGAGTTTTGTCTCTCGGAACACGTAAAACGTCTATAATAAGCTGAGCATTGATCGATCCAAGTGGCCGTGGCTGATATACAACTCCCCCGAATCTGTTAGACATCTCCCCTGAATTGTTCCTTTGGTCGATCTCCTTCCACAAACGTAGACGGTAAATCCAACCATACCTAAAGCGTAGACGGTAAATCCAACCTAGCCTAAAATATCAAAACTACCAGATTGAGACAATTTTGCTACTTCATTTTAGTTAGCGCCCTACTAATAAAATACAACAGACATGTACAGTCTGTCTAGGGTAAGTAGTATTAGCAGGGTATATCTCGCTTAACCCCAACTGACCCTGGTCATCTTCAATTTCCAAAAAAGAAAGCCTTAGGCAACGAAAGTTATGCTCAGCCCCATCTTTCCCCACAATGTCATGCTGTCGCTTCCCCTCTCAACATCGTCACATAATAACACCACAATCAACATCAAATCTCAGCATGGCTGGCAAAGTCGAACTCTTCACCTTCACGCGGTGCCAGCTGTAAACGCTCAATATGTTCGCTGCATATTTGAGATAGCCAAGAGGAGTCGCAATCGGATCGAACCCAAAGTACACGCTTCACCTTCCTTAGTCAACGTCCACTGAAGCTTCAGTCCATCCAACC
>JAKRRZ010000884.1:0-15317 GCA_022627015.2 Podosphaera aphanis
TGATGTGAGGGGATGGTGTGAAATTTGGGGGGGAAGCTTGTGCTGTAGGTGCTGGAGAAAGTATAATGGGAGATGACAGGCGCATATCCGTAGGTAGCGCAGAAGACTCTATATCAAGATTCATTTTTCCTGCAAAATGTTGAGTCTCATATGTGTGTAAAATCCCGTATCATGGTACAAATAATCGTTATTTTTGTGCAAAAAAATATCACCAAAGAACTTTGATTCATCTTAAGGAGTTTTTTAGCATGTGGAGTCCTTATTTTGCTGTAAATGTAATTTGACTCACCTTGAAAGGTATTAATATTGTATTAAATAATGAATAATACTGTCTAGTTTAATAATAACAACTGTTTTATTCCGCTGATTTTGCGACAATGTTAATCATGAAAAGCTGTGGTATATCAAGTATACGGAAGCAAGATGTAGAATGGGGAAGTGTGTATCCAAGGAGATCCTCAAGGACGAAGCTGACACCTCAGGCCAATTAATGATCTTCATTTACTAATGAGGCCAGTAGGGATAAAATGACCTAGTAGGGGCTATACCCCTGAAGCGAGGTTTGGCCCCACACACAGACATAACCGTGGCCATAGAGTAGCACCGGTGGACATAGAGGACCGGGCAAAAGTGCCGGAGCAGATCGGCAGTCCATGGAAGGGATGATGCTGCCACAGTCGGGCTAGAGTGTCGGGACGCGTTAGGCGAAATACGGCGCTCACGGGTGTGTTTGCTCAGTTTGTACCATCGACGCACGGACAGTATTTGTGTACAAATAGGCAGCAGGTCGCCCGCATGTAGATTATCATTGGCATCGTTTTTATGTACACATTCTCAAGTATCTCTACTTCACACGTCCATTCCCACAAACCAATCTTAGCTGCTTTTCGCATAAGTATGTCCCATATGATATACCTAGTAAAACAGCTTTAGTTTTGATATCTCGCTCTGTGCCACATCCTCACAAATACCGAGTCCGCAGATGACTAATTACGTGTTTGTTACAGGCGTCGTATTTATCCAAATAACGGTAATTCATTCAGGGTCTCATTAAAGTGTCTTTCTACAGTACGATGAATTAATATTTGAATACTAGCTTTCTGTCAACTGAATCCCAATTCTTTTACTCCAAGGACATCAAAGGAGAGGAGGACAGAACACTGTAACCACAATCCTTCTTCGGGGTATGCTTCCAACGCCATCAACCTCTCACGTTCACTTCGAACGAGTATATGAACCAGCAGAAGATACATATCTTTTTCTGGACACGCTCTCCTCAGACACCGAGAAAGCCTTTCTCAGGGAGCGCCTGAGTGCTCCACGTCCGCACCAAGGGCAGTATGATACTTCACCTGCACCTCTTATCGTCGAAATTGGCTCTGGCTCTGGCATGGTCATATCGTTCATGCACGTGTATTGTGGGACAATCTTAGGACGCTCAGATATCCTAACGGCTAGCGTGGATGTAAATTCGTTTGCGTGTAGCTCCACAAATGAGACAGTAAAAGTGGCGGAAGCAGAAGAAGCTATCCACGGTTTCTACTTGGGGAGCATTCGAGGTGATTTGACGAGTTCCTTGAGGCCGGCCCAAGTGGATGTGTTGATTTTCAATCCTCCCTATGTGCCAACAGCAGAGCTACCCAGCCTACCAACAGCGGAGAGTAGCAACGAAATTTCATACGAAAATGATTCCCACCTATTGTCATTATCGTATGCCGGTGGAAGAGACGGAATGGAAGCAACAGATCGATTGCTGGATTCCTTATCTACGATCTTAAGTCATGGTCGGGGATGTGCCTACGTACTACTATGTACCCAGAATAAACCCGAAGAGGTAAAAAAGCGTGTGAGATCATGGGGTGCTGTCTGGTCTGTCGAAACTGTAGGTCAGAGTGGTAACCATGCGGGATGGGAAAAGCTCCAAATTATCAGAATTTGGCGAACAGAAATATCCTAGCAGCGACCATCTCAATAGCTGAACATGTATCGGTCTGAATTTACCATGAGTAAAACTCTTCCTTTTATGCCCCGGCCAATATCAACGTGCCTCATGTGACGCCACAGATATAAATAAGACTTGGCCCAAAGGAGAGGTAATAGAGTGCAAAGTATGAGACAGACCTGTAGGGGGGAGAAGCCAGAAGAAAACGGAAACCTCATATCTATGTAGGATTCAGACTCAGAATCAATTATGGCTGGCGTAACGGTAGCTGCTATAACTATTGCTAACAGCATTAATCCATGCCCTTTCATCTAGGATACCAGAGTGTTTTACTAGGTATGTCATATGGGACATACTCATGCGAAAAGCAGCTAAGATTGGTTTATGGGAATGAACGTGTGAAGTAGAGATACTTGAGAATGTGTACATAAAAACGATGCCAATGATAATCTACATGCGGGCGACCTGCTGCCTATCTGTACACAAATACTGTCCGTGCGTCGATGGTACAAACTGAGCAAACACACCCGTGAGCGCCGTATTTCGCCTAACGCGTCCCGACACTCTAGCCCGACTGTGGCAGCATCATCCCTTCCATGGACTGCCGATCTGCTCCGGCACTTTTGCCCGGTCCTCTATGTCCACCGGTGCTAAGCACAACAGAAGCAACTGTAATTATACATATGATTAATGGGTAGAAATCAATTTTTGATTACATGATCAAGTAACTACTCCCTCTCCACTAGTTAGTGCGACATTTAAGTTGTACAAATTACACTCACTGTATTTATATGTAACTATCCCACTCAACTAATTTTGAGCAAAATCAAGCAACTCTCAACCCAGAAAAGAATTGCTACCGATCCGACTAACAAAAAGGTAAATTTTAAAAGGTTAAAGAGAAACAAGCATTTTTTCCCCTTTTGGCCTTTTACAAACTAACATTTTCTTCGAGATTCGCTACGGGAGAGTGTCTCATGTATGTACACACATTCATCAAGTAGATAGATACAAATAATCACAGCTCTTCGTGTGTCGAGCATCGTTTGCTAAGTTTGGAGATAGAGAGAATTTGGGACGAGAGCATTGACGATCAAACTCATCATAGTGCAGTGTCGGAACATGAAAATCAACAATTTGTTTCAAATATTTCGACAGCTCTCGTCTGTGCATACCCCACATTTTAAGCGAAATGATCGTCATTGGCTTATTTTTAGGACTAGTCCCATGAAATATCGTAACACGCGTACAATAATATCGCAAAACAAACTTCAGGTGGTCGATTCGGAATCAGATGACTGACTATTCTGGGCGAAAGAAGGTCACAAGTATCGATTCCGAATCGACCACCTGAAGTTTGTTTTGCGATATGATTGTACGCGTATTACGATATTTCATGGGACTAGTCCTAAAGATAGGCCTATGACGATCACTTCGCTTAAAATGTGGGGTATGCACGGATGAAAGCTGTCGAAATATTTGAAACAAATTGTTGATTTCCATGTTCCGACATCATACATGTAATTAATTCCATCCATGTACTTCGCGCCTTCATTTGGGAGCCCGTAGAGCGATCTTGAATATGATATGTACGAGGGAAATTTGCGTCACTTCTCTGGAATTGCGGCGTCGACAGCGCTTTACAACCATCGCGCACACTTCCATGATGCATTCATAGTCATCTGCCTGGGCAAGACACGTTTGAGGGTTGTGCGTGGCTAGGTCGGTCGATGCGTCTCGCATACTCTGTTGTAGGGGTAAAGAGTGCAGGAGATCCCTGAATGCCAAGATTTGGCAAGGATTATAAACTTTGCCATTGGCTGAAACATTTTGGCTGTACTCAATCCGACACTAGCCGAACCTTAATGGGAAAACTTGCATGATAAAAGCAGTGTCGGAGATCCCTGCACCCAATTGAAGTGCTTCTTATCTACTCAAAACTAACCATGTCACTAGATACAAAGAATTAGGGAAATTTTCAACACCACTTGTCTGCGAATTTGATCTGCTTGAAGTTTGGGAGCGATTAATCCGATGTGTGTATAGAAGAAAGTGAGGTTAAGGAGATACGGCATAGAAGTTCAAGGCTAAAAAGCCTTGGCAGCCTTTGAGCCTCAGTCTAGCCATTTTGTGGCGCTAAAGTCAGAATCTTAGGGATATTCCATGTAAATTTCACAGAATGTGGGGCTATATATCATACCCTGTATTAGAGTAAAGCTTGTGCCGCCGCACATGTACCTCGAGTCTGTTGCAGCAGCCGCAAGGTCGGGTTTGATCTCCAGGCCTGTTGCCGCTTGCTAGTTAGAAGACGACACGCCGTGCGTGCGCTACTTTTATTAGACCTACCTCCACCGCCTCCTCTTGCATTACGACCTCCTCACACTCATCAGCAAAACTCGACAGCATCCAACATGAAGAAATTCGGATTCGGTAAAAAAAGCTCATCGAAGAACACTCCTGCGGCGACTCCGAACCCCTACGCCGCCGCAGATCCGTACACACAAGATAACAAGAATTCCAATACTGGTCCTCCTCCATCGAGTAATCAAGGACCGGCCCTGAATGCTGGATATGGGGCAGATAAATACGGAAGCGGCACTGGTTATGGTGCGAATAGATACGATAATGCTGGCCCGGGGAATGGGTCCGAGTCAAAATATGGTGCGGGTGGCTACGGTGGGCTCGGCAGTAGGAAGAGCACCGACACAGCAAACACGGAAGATAACCGGGACGCTCTCTTCGGAGGCGCCAAGGATCGCTATGCCCAGCGAGGGGGACCTGCAGGAGGAGGAGGTGCTTATGGTGCAGATGCTTCAGGCACGGGCAGCCGCTATGCGAATGGCTATGGAGAAGAACGCCAGCTGACGGCCGAGGAAGAGGAAGAAGAAGAGGTGGCCGCGGCCAAGCAAGAGATTCGACAGATGAAGCGGGACGATGTCTCATCGACCCAGCGCGCGCTAGCCATCGCGGCACAAGCGGAAGAATCCGGTCGCGCCACCCTGGCCCGTCTGGGGGCCCAAGGCGAACGCCTGCACAACACCGAGAAGAACCTCGATCTGACCTCCAACTACAATCGCAAAGCCGAGGAGAAAGCGAAGGAGCTGAAGACGCTCAACCGGAGCATGTTTGCCGTACACGTCTCTAACCCCTTTACGTCCTCCTCACGCCGCGCCACCCGCGACGATGAGATCAACTCCAAGCACCAGCAGGAACGCGAGCAGCGGGAAACCACCCGACAGGCGGCCTTCAGCTCCCGACAGCGCGTCGAAGGCAACCTCAAAAACCTCCAGCCCGGAGATCCCGGGTATCGCGCGGCGCCGACCAAGGCCAGCTTGGCCGAACGGTCCAAGTACCAGTTCGAAGCGGACTCCGAGGATGAGGAGATGGAGAACCAGATCGACAGCAATCTCGATGCCTTGGGCCATGCGGCGGGGCGCTTGAACGCACTGGCTCGCGCCACCGGCCAAGAAGTCGAGGAACAAAATAAACACATTGACCGCATCATGATGAAGGCAAGCATTTATTCCGTCGACTCCTCTCCACATTTAAACTAACCTCCCTGTAGAGCGATCGTGTGGATGATCAGATTGCCATGAATAGGGCGAGGTTGGACCGGATCAAGTGATCATGGTCACAGGATGGATGGTTCATTGGTCTGAGATCGGATGAACGATTTCATGGTATGCCGACTTACGACGTTCTTTTGAGGGTACTGCGCCTGTGCTCTACTACTATTTTAACTCTCAGTATATGATGATGATGATGATAATGAGCGTTCGCATGGCTATTAGTTATGTTCTGGAACGACCTTGGTCACGATGAAGCTCAATCTCCTACAATGCTAGAATAATGTTTTACACTCCTATAGATACTCGTTCTGTACTACATATAGTTTGGTTCAAAAGTTCTAATTTGTGCTATGGATACTGCGTCTGTGCTTTCCTGGTTAGTCACGGTGATCATTCTCGTATGTTGCATTGCAACATCATGCAGCATGTGCGCACTCCCTACAAGGCCAAAGCCTCCATGATCCACGGCACTTCAATAGCGCTGACCCGTTTCGCGTAACTCTTGGCCGTGAAGACATGTTCCAAGTACATGATCGCCTCAAACTTCTTCCCGTAGAGCACGCTGGATGGATGGATGATGATGGACTGCTTGCCCTGGGTCGTGATATAGCCACCATCGGGAGCCAAGATGGCCGTGTGGGTGCCAAAGCCCGTGAGAAAGATCTTGAGCAGGTTGGTAATGGTGTCCGGTGCGATGGGGACAGCGGGTTGAGGGTCGCGCGGCGGCTCGTCGAGGAGAAGCTTCTCGGCGCGACAGATCTGACGCAGCTGTTTTCGGATCTGCATCGCCATGTGCATGGCCCGAATCGAGATCATGCGCTTGCGGCACCAGGCGCTGCGGTCCGTGGCTTCGGCGGCGTAATGTTGCATGGTCAGAAGGAGGGTCAAGAGGTCGCCATCGCGATGCGTGATATCAGTGCGGAAGTCTTCCATATCGTCGCGATCGTCTGCCGACTTGAGGTGCAGGAAGATGTCGGTATCGGTTGTCAAGCAGGCGATGACGTCGATCGCCTCGAGAATCAAGCTGGGCTCGCGTTCGGCAGCCGCGGTCAGCACGCGGCCGTAGGGCGCGGGTAAAGGTAATCGCGCAATGATCTTTCCGTGCGCGGTTAAGGTCCCTTGATTATCCAAGGCATCCAGCAAGTGGAGACGGATCAGAGCTTTTTCCATGGCTACGACATCCGGAGGGTCCATCAATGGAAAGTCCAGCACATCGTTCACGCCCCTCGCTTTCATCTTTAAAACCGCTTCCACAACATCGCTGCGAAGGATTTCCGGGAGTTCGTTTGGATCTAGTTTTTCGTAATCTACTTGGGTATAGAGTCTGAAACACTTGCCTTTAGCTTCGCGCCCCGCACGACCGGCGCGTTGAATGGCCGAAACTTTTGAGATTGGCTTCGGAAGTAAAGATTCAAGACCAAGTCGGGGTCGGTACTGCTTCACTTTCGACTTCCCACAGTCCACAACATAGCGAACACCGGAGACGGTGACAGATGTTTCCGCGATATTAGTAGCCAGCACTATTTTGCGCGTAAATTTTTCTTTGACCTTCTCAAAGGCCTCTTGCTGGCCCTGAGCCGATAGGGAGCCGTAGAGCGGAACAATTTTCATCCGTGGAAGAGTCTTGACGAGCTGTTGCGAATAGTTCTCTAGCTCAGCTTGAATGGTGTCAATTTCCTCTTGCCCAGTGAGGAATGCTAAAATGTCCCCGGGCAGAGGTTCTTTCACATGTAGTTGTAGAATAATCTGCAGCATACGTTGCAAGTAGTCTGGGCAAGGTGTTGTTTCATAGATTATTTCAACTTCATACTGCCTACCCGTGACGTGCATCATCGCGATGTTACTTTTGGAATCTCCAGTTATTAGACTTTGTGACTGACAAGCCTTTGAATGCTTATGCTCGGCCACATGTGTTTTAGATGACTTAGATAGTGAATACCCAATGTTACGGTCACTAGTAGAGGTTGGCTTCCAGATATCGCCAACTGAGTTTGTCCTGGTTAGAATTTCGTCATCCGAGTCACTAAAACCGTCCCAAGAGAGTATGTCGGCTGATTGTCTGCGAACTTGATCTGAATTGATCTCTCTGGTCCTTTCGATTTCTTCAAATTGATAATTCCCTGAGTCTTTTTTTTTGAGTTTTTCATTCCTTACAGGTGAAGCAAAAAAGGACTCAATTGAACTGATGTCAAGTGTTGCACTCATTACTACCACTTTAAGTGGCACTCCACCACGGCCTCTCTTATCACCGTCAAGAATGCCTCTCAAGAACCCTACTATTAGATCAACGTCAACACTCCTCTCGTGTATTTCGTCGACAATAACGGCGCTATATTTTCTGAGGTGAGGATCTAATAACATTTCTTGTAGAAGTGTTCCTTCGGTAACGAATTTAATTTTCATGCCAGCTGGTGTCTTTTTGTCAAAGCGAACTGAATATCCCACTTTATCAGCAGTCGAGTAACTTCGCCTGTGTAGAGATGCCCCCATTTCCTGGGCAACACGCTGGGCCAAGGTAATGGCAGCTACTCTTCGCGGTTGAGTGATCGCAATAATACCCCCGATCGACACCGTTTCATCTTGTCCTGTGCCGTTTTGAACCTTCACTGTTCGTTTCTGACACCAAGGTTCGGTGTACAGAAACTGAGGTACCTGAGTACTTTTCCCGGATCCCGTGTCACCCTGAAGAAGCAGCACATCATGATTCCGTAAGGCATCGCGAATATCTTTCTTCCGAGACCAAACCGGTAGTTTTTGTCTGGAAGGCTCGTTCTTTGCATTTACTCCCCTGCACTGCTCTGGATTCGAAGGATCATTTAATTTCATTTGAACTCTATGCCGAAATCGAAGTAGAGCTAAACTTCGTAGATATTCCGTGAAAGGCTGTTACAGGGAAACAAAATTTTGAGTTAAATTTTAATCTTGATTAAGATATAAATCCAGGTAAATTGATCCAGAAACGAAGTCATCAAGTACGGAGTTCTTTCAAGGGTTCAAGGGGTAATTAGAGATCTTAATTATTAAAGGATGTCAAGGTTTTTGGATCCAGAGCCACTGAATATGACTTTGTTCAACGACTAATTAGTACTAGTCTGCATAAATACCTAGAGCATAAACGCATCAGCAAAATATTCCATGTTACCGATAACTACAAGTACGTGAGTTGTAGAGCACGGCACCATAGAGGTTTTCGATATCTATGTCCAGCTAGAATTACTACTCACAGCGGCAGTGGAAAATTCGTGATTTTATAGTAGTCATCGACCTGTTGGCCACTACGAACTATGTCACTCAGTATCAACCCGCCATATTTAACGCAGAAAGCATATGTTTTCAGATTTCAATTCATTTATTTGCTACTCCAAACTCGCAGTGGGAAATTTTCATCTGAGTGTCTCCGTTAAGTGCTTTTGAAATTGTAGTATCATAGTAAATCTAAGATGCTACTCTACATACAACTTACAGTTATTCTATCATTGTTCTATTATTAATTTATCACCAAAGGAAATATGTATCCATCTCGTTTGCTCATAGTCTCTTTACTCTTCATTTATATTTGATTGTTGATCTTCAAGTTGCTTGTTCCGAATTACTTGCATAAGCTCGTACATCTGTGCTAGTTGTTGGTCCGTAAATGTGTGAGCCATGACTTCTAAATAAGAAGGGAGAGAGAGGGAGAAGGAGATTGCTCTGTTAAATGAATGGGAGATGAAGATATAAAGGGAACGGGTAGTGCATATATGTAGTGCCTTAGAAGTGGCTTACCGCTCATCTTCTCGATTTTTGCCGGATCCATTCTTTCCCCAATCCATTCATCACCTTCGAGTTTTTGCGCGTACATTTGCCATTCCGTCAAGAAGCCGATCTAGAGGGGTGAGAGTCAGTGTAATACTCAGTAAATTCCTATAAATAGAGCCTATAACTAACTATATGCATAGGGTTTTCAATCTTCTGATGAGCTCTGAATTCCGACTTCACATATTCATCTCCTAGTAAACGCATTTCCTTAGAAAGACGCTTCCGATGTATGCGCAGCAACCGTCGGTATAGTGGAATTGGAGGCAGCAATGCCAGCGATGGAGTCGGGAAACTCCGACTGCCTTTGAAACTAGCCGAAGCCATACAGCGCTGTAAGCTAATTCTCATTATCGGTAGGGTGATATTTTTGCGCCAAAACTGGCTTGTTGAACACAATGTGGTAATGTGTAATTTAGTGTCTTGTTAACCGGTTGGTAGGTTGACTGGCTCTATGTACTCTCGAAGCGACCCTCCCTGTCGTACTTAAACTCCTGCCTCAAAGCTGCGAGGAAATCTCAACACCACACAATCAATAAAAGAGGACAAGATGTTCCCAAAGCTCACTACTATAAGAATCATATCTATCTGGCTCGATGGCATCTATATTTACGTTTATTACGGAGCCTCCTAAGGTCTTATCTCCATGGCCTACGCAAATTGATCCACAAAAGCTTAGTCCTCATACACCGTTCCAAGGTCCGCCGATATCTCTTGCGAACTATGGAATTCGAAAACTTGAGCCTGAACCCCATTCTGGTCCTGTAGAATACAAATTGCATCTATTACTAAGACCTAGGAGACAGTGTACGATCATCCCCGCCAGATTCTGAAACATGATGGCCCTCGATTTTTCACTACATTTTGCTGATCAGAGCACCAATTTTGATGCTAATAGCTCATAGACAATAAATACTCGACGGGGTTGGAGATATTAAAGTCACAAGAAAATCCGAAGGTTTTAGATCCACCGTCACTTAATTGTCTTAGCTCAGCACCTTCGACTGAATTCCGACAAAAACGTTTCCAGCAATTGACTACTCAGCTGCTTTGGCGCTTACAACAGTCATCCCCAAATCATACCTCTTCTATTAGTCAGATTATCTTACCAAAGCTCGCTGACGCAACTGATATTTCCAAATCTCTCATCAAGCCCGGCAAGCTAGTCACTGGACTTGAAGAAAGTCATGGGGCCTTGTACGAAATTGGTGTTTCTGATGATGGAAATTTTGTCGGTCTGACAAAAGATGAAATGGAAGAGTCTCTTCTAAATCTTAGAGTGATGGCAGCCAGCATTGGTTGCGATGTAATTGTTACCCAAATGATATTAGTCGGGAATTGCGAGTGGCCTGAAATAAGCATCGATCCTAAAATAATCCAATCATATGAGAAAAGCAGATCTAGTCCTGCTTCAGCTCCACCACTAAATCAACCCGAGCTACACCGAGCAGATCTCCTTGTTGCAGAAGCCCTGATTACCCCTCACTTAACCCCAAGTAATGTCACTACAGAAAACGTATTACATTTGGAAGCATGTGGTCAAACAGAGAAATTGCTTCAGCAGCACCTTTCACCTCCACCCGATAACGAGTGTCAAACAACCGAGCAGCTACGCTGTACTCTGATCGGACCTACTGGCTCTGGTAAATCAAGCATACTGGGCAATCTATGTACAGCCAATCTAGATAATGGTCGAGGGAAAATTAGGGGGGTATTTTTAAAGCATCCTCATGAAGTTGAATCGGGCGTCACAAACTCTATTGCACAAGAATTGATTGGCTACAAGGGTCTTGAAGTTATAAATTATGCTTCTGGAAACGTAACTTCGTGGACTGACATCCATGCGTCTGCTCGGAATGAGCGTGTTGTTTTTCTTTCAGACTGCCCCGGAAATTCAAAGCAACATAGAGCGACTATTCGTGGGTTAATTGACTGGGCACCACACTGGAACATGCTTTGTGTTGCTGCAGATAATTCTGAAGATATCCATTTCGGAAAGTCGGAGTCTGGTTCAAGCTTAAGTACTGCCAAAGATTATTTGGAGCTTTGTCTTAAACTTGATACTCCTCTTGCAGTTGTCATCACAAAACTTGACTTAGCTTCAAAAAGTAACCTGAGAAGCAACCTCTCCAAAATCCTCTCAGCTTTAAAAGCCACTGGTCGAACCCCCGTTATCTTCCCCCCAGAGCAGCAAACCCCTTTCATCGATCCTGAATTAACTATAATATCACCAGCCGAGAAAGATTTTGCCGAGGGACTCGTTGATTCAATTCTCAATTCTGGTAACTTGAATTCAACTGTTCCGATAGTAATGTCTAGTGCCGTCAAAGGTACTGGGATTCGCTCATTACATGCAATTTTGCGTTATTTACCACTCACAATATTGTCCAAGTCGATCGGAGAAACAATACAAACACGCGATCCAAAAAAACCGGTATCTCTTTTTCATATCAATGATACATTTTGTTTGCCAAAATTCCATCCTGCTCTAAGCCACGCATCTTATACGGGAATTATATTTTCTGGCCACCTCCAAGCAGGCAGAATTTTTGTCGGTAATGAGGTCTTAATAGGACCTTTCCTGATCGAAACTGATAATGCTGACTTGCGTAAGACTAAGCGTGAGTCACACGAAGATATTAGTGTCACATGTCTGGCAGATGCTATGTCAAAACATCGGGCTACTTGTACCCCAAGACAATGGGAGTGGCATAAAGCTGAGGTGGTAAGTGTACATAACTTACGTCTTCCGGTTCGCATGCTGGAAGCAGGGCAAGTAGGTACCGTTGGAATTGTTTGGAAAACTTCCGCAAAATCAGAGACATCAGCTGAAAGACCGATGGTTCCAAAAGTGAGAAAAGGAATGGTTCTTGCGATTCCTAGCGAGTACATGTGTCAGCATGGTTACCCCTTACAGGCAACGAAGAGGTTTATAGCTTCGTTCACAAAAAGTGAAGTGAAGTCACTGAAGGGGACAGGATTAGCCATTATTCACACTTCCAGTATTAGGGCATCTGCCCGTTTCTCACAGTCGATACCAGGTACACAGGTTAATACAGCTACTCAAAGTGGTGAAAATACACAAATTGGCCGAGAAACAGATGGTTGTCAGAGCCTGTTGAATGCTTTAGACAATTCCGAAGCACTGACTGATATCTTAATCGAGCTTGTAAGCAATCGCGAGTGGATTGAACCTAATTCTCAAGTCCTACTGGTATTGAGAGACAAAAATGAATACCTCAGCGGGCCAGAAAAGGACGAAATGGGAGGATTGGGACAAATAGGCTTCGTCGGAAAGATTAAAGCAGTACTAGATTAAGCAAGCAATATTGAGCGAGTAGTATTAATAGTATAGATGAATATAAAATTAAAGCCTTGGATCCAATAATCATAAGACGGATATCAGTAACTGGCTTCCCTGGGTTTCATAATGACGATGCGTTTTTCTTAATCAGTCCTGAGAGAAAGCCCTATAAATCGCCAGAACTCTACGATCTTACAAGCCCGGAGAAGAGGGTCCAGGTCAGAACGAAACCACTGAGTCCCTCAACCAAGCCATCTGTCCACAGTTCCCGGCGGTTTCTAAAATAGATATCCAGTCCTACCTTACCCCCAGCACCAGTCTTCTGATGCACATTGGCGCGTACGCGACAGAGATAGACCAAGGCGGCCGTGAAGAGCGAAAAGGCCAGATAAAACAGAAACCCGGCGTACGACTCGAGTCCGAGGATGCCGGCCCCAACGCCAAAGAGCGACGCCGTGAGGTTGTGCAGGGTAGCGAGGGTCTGACTCGACCCGGCACGCGGTCAGTCAGTAGCGAACCCACACAGAGAAGCACGGCGATGGCGCACCTTAGTATTGTGGCGCACGGAATCGCTCACGATCGGTTGGATTTGTAGCTCGCGCTCCGAGAGCATGGCGGGCGGGCGAGCGACGGCAACGGGGTCTCAGTATGCTTACTGCGCAGGTGGGTACGTGGCGTGGTACGTGTAGATGGAGCGGGCAAGCTAGGTTGGATCGACAAAGCTGCGAGCGTCGTTGTCGCGCAGGTGGAGTGGCCGAGGTTGCGATGTCGAGGTTGAGCGTTGTGAGGCTCGTTACGGCTAAATGTTTGTCCGGGTAATGCGTGACGTAGGACAGACGTGACGCTCGCTTCATCTTGAAAGTGCAAGATTACCGGTGCCGACTCGGGAATATGATCGTCTTTCTCTCGGAAACATTAGATGGATGTTGGGGCAGAACTTACAAGTGCATCCCCCATGTTAGCTCGATCATTATGTCATGCTACACGTATTTACCTGTAGTTTCAACATCAAGTTAACTCTACGTACCCTCTGTCACAAATGAAGAATGTCTCTATCCTCCGAATTTCAACTTGTCTGTCTGCAAAAATCCGCCTTACGCAAGAAATATTTGGCCGGCCTCTAGGAGGTGACATCTAATCAATTACTGGAGGGCGGGACGACAGGCATGAAAAAATTAGATAAATCATGAGATATTCCTGACGTGGAGGATGGCGATCACTTTCTTTCTGCGACCTGCAAATTCAACCTAGATTTTGTTCGACCTCGCAAATTTACGGGCGAGGCTTTGTGACTGAGACTGCTGCTTCTCAGGCGCTTGTAAGATGTTCCTGGGGGCTCTTAGTTAAATGATTGGACTCTCGATTAACCCATATGGGGAGTACTATTGTCAGCCGTAGGTATTCTATCTGTTACGTGACCCCATCGTCGACTTTTCCTTACATGCCAGCAGGCTCATCTACGGCCAAGCATCATCATCTATCTCATTTAAATTTTGATGGTTTCTTAATAAAAATGCACTAGATCAAGAGATGTTGAACAGTTAATATTGTGAAATTCGGTACGCATCATTTTGTTACCAAAAGAAGCTATCTAATTACTTATATGACCAAGGGATCTGGGCACAATGCTTTAGGACCAATGTACTCATTAATCACTGAGTGCGACAGGAAGAACGGATGTAAAGTAGTACATGCATATAAAAGGCCTGTCCTATGTCTACTGAGTCATCGATCTAAGCTGTTGTCTTTTTCCATAAAACATCAAACCTTTTATCTAGCGTAAGACTATTGAGCAAGCAGAAAAAGCACTGTAGCAGATTGCTCATTAATTATAACAACAACACTGTATCAATACAGCAACGAAAAAAGATGGAGAGGACCGTAAGAGACAGACAGCATGTTTCAGGAATCGATCCTTGACTCGATTCGCAGAGTGGCCCTACAAAATTACATCCGCCAAAATCTATATCGCACGTTTAATTCAAAATATTTCTAGCCTTATCATCCCTAATTCAAGATGTAATTAATTGCAGGGAATGTTACTCGAAAGCGTAAAGTGGTGAAGACTTCTAAGCGAAATTCTAACTCCAGATCCGTCATCAGCTGATAATTAATTGTGGGAAGAGAACCGCATCGTATGATATTCTCATGGTTTGTTCATATGGTGCGCGATTCATGAAAGTTCGCGTTTCATCAACACCAAAACACCAATGGATCTCGTCGGAAACATCCGCTCATTGCATGAAATATGATTGGGCTGAGGTAAAGAGAATACTCAAAGATCTAGATCGAAACTACAAAATATTACAGCCGGAATGGTGATATTTTAGCTGCGTCAGAAATGCCAGACGAGGTGTTTCCGAGTCGTGATACACGCAGTCCCCCCTTTTGGATATGAGAAGTCCCCCCCCCATGAAATTCCATCTCACCCCTTTCAAATGCCGAATCGGTCAAGCGGTGAAAACTAATTCTGTTTTCGACTTTTTATTTCAATGTTGCCATAGCAATAAATAACTGCGATCCTCATAACATTATGTTCCCGCAGCACGCACATATGTCGCACATCTTCACACCCTTCAATCACGCCGTCTCGATCAGTATCTTTGATTATAAATTCAATAATTATTCACGCAGTACCTTGCCAGAGTCCTGCGCGTCACACGACCCTCCAGCCAGACACTGAGGTATGTACTTCGGGAATGGCTGG
>JAKRRZ010000885.1:0-15306 GCA_022627015.2 Podosphaera aphanis
TGATCGCATATGCGATTATGCGAATTTTATCCAATTTTACTAACAAAAATTTCGGGACCGGGCATAAAAATCGCATATAGCGAGGATATGCCTTTAACGAATATGCCTTTAACGAGGTATTACTGTATATATATTTTTGGTTACTTTCGTTTGCTAGCAACAGATATAAACACGACTCTCATCTAGTGCAAATTCAAGCAAATTTGCCGGGTCGGATGGTGGTGTGGTACACCGTCCGAGCCATTCTCCCAAGTAGAGTCTGGGTAGCCGAGGCACATGCCCCACTCGAGACAGGAGAAAGCTGGTTCGAATCCAGCAAGACCCTCACACCACATTTCTCGCCTGGTCATGTATGTGACGATGTTGAAAGCACACAGGACAGCCGTGGGTGGCTGTAATGCGTTCCTGCGGCAGACATATACGGTTGAGGGTAGAAAGGGCCGTAAGGCACCTGACTTCGAGTTATGTCTTCAAATAATGTTCGGTGTGAGTGCCCCCTATGTCATGTTGAAACATCGCTCCATGTACCGCACCAGGGTCATTCGTGTCATAGCCTTAAGGCTGAATACACAAGAATGATTAAAAAAAAAATAAAAAAAGCAAATTTGCCCCTCAAGAGTACGCATCACAGCTGATACTTTTCAGATTTTTATCATTACAGCACTCCTAAACTAAGACCATCCAACTTCAATCATGTCTATCTCTATGTCGAACGTTGAAAGGGCCGCCAATTCATCTCTGAAACACTTACCATTAACGAAGAATCGGCACTCACTAGGTTAACTGCTCCGCCTTGCACTGAATTTCGTGGAAGCCCCGACGACCTGATGAATGATCAACAGTCTTATGCAATGACCCGTGGATATTCACTGAGAAAGAAGTCAACCAAAAAACATAGTCCTCCACGTATTGGCGTCGAGGTTGGTGTCATGATAATCGGGTGTTCAAAGGGGGGCAAGGTTTAAGCTCCAACAGGCAGTAAGCGCAAGCGTCCTTCCAAGATGACGTATTGCTCTTTCCGCTTGACTGCTCGGGAAAATAGAGGAATTTGGAGCTAGAAGTTAAACTGTGGTGACCACAATCACGTAGGCCTTAACGCCACAGCTCATTTCCCTCATAGACAGAGGGCCATGACAGCAGATAAAGTTGAGATAATCCAGAATACCACGAAATGCGACATTAGACCTCGTCAAATTTTAAATGAGTTCAGGTCCCAGAGTAAGATTCAGGGCACTGAATTAATATTGAAGCTCAAGGATATATACGACACGAAGAGGGTGCTCCGTGCTACGGAGCTAAAAAACAATACCCCCACTCAAGTTCTGGTTCTTGTGCTGAGAGAACGTCATTCATGGTCTCACACTCTTGAAACCAATTCGGTGACCTCGAGAATAACTCGTCTCTTTCTGGCACATGTTCCCACTGCCCGAGAGCTTCTGGCAAACAATTGCCAGATCATTATGTTGGAGTGTACATATAAAACGAATAGGTATAAGATGCCACTTCTCAACAATGTGGGACAGACATGCCTGGGTACAAGTTTCAACATTGGCTCTTGTTTCCTCTTCGCTGAGACCCAAGCTGACTATGAGTGGGCTCTAAAAACTGGATTACAATCACTTTTCACCATGCCTCATCTTCCAAGCCCAGCTGTTTGGGTCATAGATCGTAAAATTGCTCTCATTAGGGCTATTCAATCGTTACATTCCGGCACTAGCATCGTTTTCTGCGTGTGGTACATCAATATGGATGTTAGAGGATATGCCTCGAAGTTATTGAAGCAAATAGAACTGGTAAAAGATCTAATAAAAGACATGGAAAATGTGGTTTACAGCAATGCAGCTATAAACTACATGGATAATCGGAAGAAATTCGAGGATCAGTACACGCTGCCTGTTGTAAGTCTGATACTAAAAGTTGAAAAGTTTTTCACGTCGCATTATGTTGACATTTCTCATACCATGTCGTTGTATTAAAGTGTCGTATCAATTATTTAGGATATACATGTGAACACAAGGCTTAAGGATTTGACCCAAGGGTGTTTCACATGATGGAATTTGTAGAAAACATCTGCTAGTGCTAAACAGTTTGAAGCATTCAGGTCGGTGATTGGAATATTATGATGGAAGACACCTAGAAAATTCAGACAAGAAAAATCGAAGTAACCTTTCAATCAATATATTTTCCAATACTGTCCGAGAATCATAATCACGCCAATCCATTTTTAGAATCGGAATCAGGAATCCCAGAGTCTCACATAGACGCAGTGACCGCCTATCAGAATCTGCAGAAAAGCTACGAGCAAATAATCAAATATGTGCAACAGACCTGGCTTATTCCTTGGAGGCATTATTTCGTGAAATGCTACACAAACAAGCCCCTGCATCTCGACACTACCACTACTCAACGCGCAGAAGGTGCCCACAGAGCTCTAAAAACTCAATTGGGCTTTTGTACAGGCGACCTTCGCACGGTCGTGAATTCCATTCAGCTTTTGTTGGAAAACCAACTTGATGACTTGCGGCAGAAGCTAAGCAGCGCAAAAAACGTTATCGCGCATCAGCACCGAATACCAACTTTTCGTAAAATTATAAATGATGTGCCTGCCTATGGCCTCTGGAGAGTCTACAGCCAATACCAGAAATTCTTAAAGAGCCTGGAGCCTAACGTTCCGCCCTTGGGAATTTGTACTGGGGTTTTTGAGATGACAATGGGTCTCCCATGCAGTCATCGTATCAAAGAACTTCATGTTAGTGGTCAAGTATTACAGGCTGAGGATCTTCACCCTCACTGGCGTTATCCGAAGCCAAAAATGCTCTGCTTTCCTGCTAATGATGAATCTAGAACATACATATCGTCAGATAACGTAGATTCTCATTCAGCGCTTGGTCCTTCGGTTTCAACTGATGATCCGCCGTCTCAATTCCAAGACGAGGAGCTAGACTAGGTTGTGAACGTCGAAGAGCCTTCGATCGTGAGAGGAAAAGGTAGACCGAAGGGATCAGTCAACAAAAGGCAGAAAACTTTCGACAATAGTACTCGCCGTGAGCCCTTTTTGTTCGAGATAGACCAGGTCAGTCTAACTGAAACTATAAGAGTAACGTCTTCTCAAAATTTATAGGGGTCTTTAATTCAACCGTCTCGTTCAATAGGTCGACGAAGTCGCGGGAGACAAAATGTAGGTCCTCGAGGACCACCTAGTTCCTCAATTTCTGGAGTTCCTGATAATATGCTATCTTCATTCAGGATCTAAGACCCAAGCCACTTTGTAGCTCTGCTCTTCTCGTTATAACCGTTCCATCTGCTAATTCTTTTAGATTTACACGTGTTTATCTCTATCGGCGGAACTTTTACCGGAGCTATCCTAGGCTGAAAAAGTAATTCGTAACTTTTATTTAAATAAATTCGTAAACCAATTACATCAGTTATTTTTCTTCTAATAATCATTAATGTTAATGTGTTTATTACCTAGGCAACTGATGAACAAAAGACGTACATAAATTATAATGCACGCATGTGCATGTTAATGTGAAGAGTAAATCTAAAATCTCAGCCAATCAAAATCTTTATTCCTAATTTAGCGACAAGATTGAATATCTGAGGGTACAAGCAAAATTTCTTGGCGGAATTGAAGTTTTGATTGACAGACATCCAAGTTTGGTGAAAATAATTGCAGATCGAGAATACACGAAGGAGATTGGGGTGTACGTGCAGCCACCCCCATAATTTATTCCCATTCCCGCTTTGGGGCCAAATGGACAACATCATGCACACAAGGGCCATCTTAATTTTGCCTTCATCAACCAACCAACCATCTCAATCTAGAACTGCAACATCAGAAACAGTGGCTGTGGTGCCCTATTAATGAAGGATATTTTGCCGTTTTCCATGTCAGTGTTACAGGCTGCGCCTTCACGTGTTTCGGAATCAACGAAACATTGTACTAGCTCGAGTCTTGATGAAACTCCCCTACTTCGGTACAGATACAGAGTCATAATTGCTACATGTAATACGCAGACGGTTTTGTAGTTGTATCTCAAGTTCTCAAGTATGATGATTTATATTTAGTAGGAGGAGGAACAGAGATAGCTATATAGGTAGTTCTACTCCAAGACTTACTTTCGGAAGTCGATTAGAAAATAGACAGCATTTGGCCACCATACTTTTCTTATTAATTGTTTTGGTGCTTCGCCCTTCACAGTCAGGCGGACGTTCCAGCTGCAGAGCTTGGGTCACGACCGATGAATTAAGGATAACTCGTGACGGATCGCCCCTTTTGGGTAATCAGGTGACTAAGTGTTGATCATTCCTTATTTGTATTAGTATGTATTGTTACATTCATGTACATATTATCTGGTGCGCTCTCGAACTCCTCCTTTTAGCTCTAATATCCTAAGGAATATAATTTAGTCGTACACAAATTGGCATTTGGACCGTAAGGTCACATAACTGGTGGACATCACGCATGCATATTTAAACGCATATTGAAGAGGGGAAAGGTAAGTTCAATTTTCTCTAAGATACTTAGTTTCTAATAAAGAATTTTAGCCCGGTGATGAACAAGATGAATGATGGTTTTTAGCCAAGTGAACGGATATTCTAGGGATCATTCTTGAGGTAAAAAAAAGGTCCCTCCTAAGTTTGGAAAAAGAGCTGGGCAAATTATCTCTTACTCAAACATGGAGGGCGGTCAATCCTGCCCTTCTGACGATATTTCATGGCGCTCATTGCCTCATCTCTCGAGGCACGATGGAAACTCTTCACGCCGTAGAGATAGAGCTCATCGTTTATTCCACCTCTCTTGAATCAATACAGATCAAGACAGACTATTTGCAACCTTCATAACTCAGAGGTAGTTGTGGTGAAGCAATCACCATCCTCAGCATACAAACTCAATCAGGTCCTTGTGTTGTACATATCGACATTGGGATTATGCAAGACGAACCAGCTTGCGTACCGAGTCGTACGGGACCGAGTCATAGCAACCGAGTCGTATGGAGCTGGGCATCTATGCAACACACAGACAGTTGTGGTTTTGTCTCAGTGTACGACAATAATTGTATGGGATAATAGAATTAGAGGATTAGGTCATGAGCCCGGGTCGCTATACTGTAGCCTAGCTCAGAAGTGCTAACATCGGGAGTAGCAAAAATGTTTAACGACAAGAGTATTATGATTCCTGACGACGGTGTCTCCTTTACACAACGGAGATCAGCGCTACAAGCCAAGCTAGAGCGCAGGAACGTGATAGGTCACGCTTTTCACAACATCACAGGGATTAGAGCCGCATTCATGCCACAGGATCCTACCATTAGCAATCCGGATGCGACAAATATTGACGAATTAGTCGAAAAGCCCATCGAGGATCTTGAGCAGTGGATCCTGTACGAAATAGAGGCCAAAAATATAACAATAGAACGCCTCAACAATGCCAATTGTCCACAATCGACACAGACAATGACAGCGAAGCAACTCTACGACAACGTTGCTGAGACCAGACAGGAAACGGCCACGGCTCCTTACATAGCGGCCCTAGGAAGTTTCTTACAGGTGAGATTCGAAAGTACAGCGGATAAGTACATCGACAACTACTTATCCGCACTCCAACGTGTGAATAATGCGGCCTCAGCGTTCCCCATCGACAATCTCCGGAACTCCAAAGTTCATTCAATAGGTGCAGGGCTTTCTTCGGCTCTTTTTGTTCTTGGAACAAAAAATGTAGACTGGCTGACCAACTGGCGAGAAACAAGAGTGTATCAAGCCGACAATCAACTAGCCCCCGTATAAACAATCATGTCTTCCCTCCGAACGATAGCTAGAAACCGAACACAGAATGCTAACTTGGCATGTGCTGCAACCGGCCCAGCCCACTATGACTCAGATCCAGAGGCATACTGTTCAATCTGTCGGCATAGGCACAAGAACAAGGAATGTTTCACCCAGCATCCAGAGTTGAAAAGGAAAGGTGGCAAAAGAAAAAATAACAAAGGGAAAAAGGCAGCAGCAAGCATTAACACAGATAGTAAGAATGAAGTTAGCGTCATTATAGCAACAGCTCGACATAATGAAAACCTTACAATCTATGATAGCGGTGCATCGCACCACTTCGTGTCCCAAAAGAAATTTTTCAGTGACCTAAATTCATGTCTCAGACCTTTTAAATTTGACCAAGCAATCGGAACCGCGTCCATACAACAAGGCAAGGCACAATTGAAATTTGGAAATGTTACCTTACAGTTAAATAATGCCTTACATTCTCCTAACTCCTCTTGTAATATCGTGTCAGCTGGAAGATTAGAAAGAATTTCAAATGTCTATGCCGATTTTAATAAATCCCTGCTGACTTTAAAACAAAATAAAAGACCTAACGTACCAGTAGCTTGTCTTGTCCGCAAGAACGATGTATTTTATATACACTCTTTTAACCATAGACAAGAAACCAGGCCCTCACCAACGATGGTTGCCCCAAGCATCGCAAGAATACCACATGCAAATGCCCAACGTTGGCACCAAAGATTAGGGCATATAGGCCAAAATATCTTGAAGAAAACAGCAGGACGCTCAAAAGATCTTGAAGGTATAAGAATGGAAGATCTCAGCACATGTGACACTTACCATCTAAGCAAGGCCCAACGTTTTGCTTCCAGAGAGCCAAGGCTAACACCAAATGAACCTCTAGATGAAATATTCATCGATACTGTTGGAAAAATAGCAACCTCAATTGATGGACAGCAATATGCTGTAATAATCACAGATGCCAAGACACGCATGCGTTGGGCACTCATAACAAAGACATAAGACCAAATTGCCTTGCTCTTAATACAATGGATAGAAGAACAGCATCACCGCCACGGCAAAAGAGTTCGAGCAATCTTTGGAGACGGAGGATCAGAATCCTTTCGAGTCAAAACATACTGTCATCAACATGGAATACGCACCGAGATCTCAGCTCCTGACACACCAGAACAAAATAGAGTGTCAGAATCGTCCAATAAAATCACTCTAACAAATGCGCGCTCTATGTTCATTAACGCCGGTATGCCTGCATCGTTCTGGCCATGGGCCATCAGGCATGCATGCTTCATAAACAGACTATTCTGAACAGACTTTATGCATGGCCTTAACCAACCGCATACAGATCAAACTGACCTAAGCAATTTGCCACGATTCGGCTGTAGAGCCTGTAAACTTATTACTCCTAAATCTGGAAAATTTGAGCCGAGAGCTAAGAAGGGCTGGTTCCTGGGCTTCCAACAAAACACATCCAAGGATTTCATCATCTATCATTCTCAACGAACACCTTCTCAAAGACTGAAATGGATACTAAGCTTAACACCTCGTGTGACCTTTAATGAAGATGTGATGTTTGGCGACAAACCAGAACCAAGCGATCAACAACAGTCTGTTCGAGATTGCATCATCCCTAACCAAATTCTCATAACACCAACTAACAAACAAACCCTACCTCTAACTCGTAACAAGCAAACTGCTTCAGTTTGAGGGGGAGCATCAACGATCTACGTCAGAGGGTCTTACCACCGAGTCACATCCAGTAGAAGATATCGATATGGCTGAGCAATCTCCGTTAGAAGACATCAATTTGGAGCCATCTGGTTCAGAGAGCATGATCCTTGATCCACCCTCACCACCAGAAGACAGTCTCATCCATCCAGTCTCAACAGAGTGTACCTCACTGCTACCAACAGAAACGTGCCATTCACCACAATCAACATCAACAGCAAACGAAATTCCAATATACGAAGAACTGCAAACTCCATCATCACCCGCGCAGATAACACAGCTTCGGCTGACTTATCCTTCAGGTGAAGAACAAAACTAATCTGCGCATGTGGATTTGATACCACTTGAACAAGAAACCAGTTATCAGCAAGAAGAATCTAACAATGTTTATGACGCATCAGACACAGTGTTATAATATCGGTTAATAGGTATTTAATGTACTTGTATTCCGGTTAGCACTTGCCGAACGGAGGAAGATGAGTATGACGTCACCTTGTAGAATATAGGTATATAGCTCTTACAGCCCGTAATGGAAAGGAGAGAGACAGAAGATAAATGAAGAATAAAGAAGACATTTCCAAACTATAACAATATGGTAGCATTCTCTAGTTCGTTCTAAAGAACTCCAAGGCCATTTTCTAGCTCGCAAGTTTCACCAAGGGATTTTCCCACCATCATTGACCGACACTCTCGTCCCAAGAATTGTGTCTTGTGCTCTTGAATCCATAAAATCTTACAGGAAAAAATCTGATATCTAATGCAGGTTACAGACTTTGACGACTTTGTTCTCAAAGCCTCCTTAATCAAGTCGTTGAACCGGGAAAGACCAAATTTTGCACAAAAACTCTCCCCGATCCACTTGGAGGCAGTTGAACAATTACTTGATATAGATCTTCATCCCTACGACGTTGACTCAGTTGAATTCTGGAGCCAGATTCCTGGAAATTGGCGTAACAAATATTCCAAGCCAATCTTGATAGCAGACCAGTTAGTCAACCAAAGCGAAGACATATGCAGAGTAGGTAGGGAGCTACGCCGGAGTCCGTCTCCTAGAATAACTGAGTTTACTCACAAACGCCGACGCATCACGACATCGCCTAGTGGACCAATTAGAGTCCCATCAATTGAAGAAGAAAAAGCCGAAAAAGTTGTGGATAAGGAAGACGTTGAAAACGCTATCAATTCTATTGATAATCTTCACATTCGATCAGATATAGACACTGCTGGTTCTATTGATCGTCCTAATCTTCAATCTAGTATAGAAAACGTTGCTGCTATTCTTTCTCCACCGCGATCTCTGCCAGACTTAAAATCAGATTCTTTATCTTTCAACATACATCAGCAAGTCCAGGTCACCGAGACTCGACAGGAAGTCCAACCCATTAGTCAATTTTCAAAACCAGCGCCACTTTCTCCAAAAATGGCTCATGAAAATTTATTCAACAAGGCTCAACAGCGCAGTATACAGGATATTGTTTCTTTGATTATTAGAGAAGAATTCGCGACAATGCGCGCTCAGAACACCGGTATTCATATGAAATGTGAAACGTCAGATTCAAGTTTGCCATCAAGCATGAAAAAGGAGATAGTGGATGACGGGCTAGCAGTTGCAATCGCCCATGCAATGACTGGCTCAAATAAATTAACCACAAAATCATCCGAGGTAGGTTTTTTTTACCCTGATATGCCAAGAGATTAGACGCTGAATGGTAACGATGGAGATATAGTCGATCACAACGGGCAAATTTATTACAAGAACGTATTTGCGTTCACAAATCGGCTAATGGTAGTAGTGAAGACAGGGAGGGACATTCTTAAAGTTAAGCAACAGATTGACACGTGCTTAAGAGGAGAGGCAGCTTTATGGTGGAATACACGATTAGATGACGTTCGCTGTGATGGCCTTATGTTGAGCAATTCAATGGATACGCTAATCAAAGCTTTGGTAACTCGATTTAAGCCACCGCCATCAGAAGCTTTTGATAGATATAATCGAACACGATATTCTGTTGATGACTACCGAAACCGTAAATCAATCACTACCTACATCGCAACGTTAGAATCAGCAGCTAAAGCCTGTGGGCAAGTAGATTCCAACGATGACACTAAATTTGACGTAGTAATTCAGGCTTGGATGCATCTTGACCAGCCGCTACGGGAAACGGTAGATGAGCCTGCTCATGGTACAACTCTGGAGCAATTTACGAACACCATACTTCGAAAGCAGCCCAACTGGTTTGATAAGTTTCCTCCTCGTGGAACTGGTGGAAATCAATAAAGCAGACTAAGTTATAAGATCCCAGATCCTTATTACCAGCCACAACAGCGACAGAGGGACCAGCAAAGGCAGCTTGGGTATAACAACAGTTCGAACTCTGAAGGCAGATATCAACGGAACCAGTCAAATGAGCCATATATTAGCAATCCTTATACGTCTTACGGTCAGAATCAGAACCATGTCATTTCTCATCCATATCAAGGGAAAAACTCGCGAAACACTAGCAATACACAGTCACAATATAAACCTGCACAGTCGTGGCCACAAAATGGAAATCAAACTGCACTTTCACGACAACCTTTTTCATCCAGACCTATGCCAAATATGAATGTCAATGCATCGGATCCATAAAGCCTACAGAATCAGTCGCAAATTCAAGCGCCTGATCAACCACGACCATATCAACCACGACCATATCAACCACGACCATATCAACCACGACCATATCAAAGGGCATATTTTGTTGAGAAATCACAGCCAAATCAGTATATAGACGAAGAAAATCAACAGATTCCTGAGCCATGTGTATACGAAAACTAAAATTTTCCGAGAAATAATCACTATGGGTATCAGACCGAGGCCAAAGCTGAGACTGAAATACAGGATCGACATCAAAACCTATAAGGATCTAATGAGCAGGAAATTAGGGACTTCGGCAACCAGCAAATAGAACATCTGACTGGCTACGAGGAGGAGTTATCAGAGCATCAGAATTCCTTTCATACTTTCTCCTATCAGATTACGACTGCTATTCCTAAGAATATTTTGCAAGGAAAACCGAAGCTAAGACAGTAACTTGTTATAAAATTGACCCTGCATCAAGCAGAAAGCCGCAGCATTGCAAGCAGAACCAGGCAAAATTTTTTTCACGAAACAAATTGTTTAAACACCTAAAAAATGGGCATTGTACAACGGCGGTATCAACACACCCAGCGATAACTCGGTCTCTGTCGGTAATTTATCCTATTACATGTTATCACGTGGTCCGTGCGTTATGTATTTATCGTAGACTCGTTCGTCCTAGAAGAAGAGAGAGATCATTTTGAAGCAACAGAACGTTTACTAGTAAAACCGGGTATTTTCCAACAGTCTCACAATTTATCCCCCACAGTTGGCCCTCATACACCCATGGAGCCTCAAATACAGAAATCTACTGCACCACCATTTGAGATAGGAACTGGGTTTGGGTACCGCAGTCACTCCTACGCCAAGGCATTAGTTCGACTAGAAACTAGCAACAAACTTGAGACAGTCTGTATTGATTCCGGTTGTTCTGCAAACTTACTTGATGAACACTTTCTTAAACGCCAGGATCCTCAAGGAAAACTCCAGATCAGAGTAGTAGCTCGATCCCTCACAGTTGAAGGTATAGGCAGCGCACATTCTTCTGACGAGTATGTTATTGCGAGAATTCACTTACCAGGAAGATTAATCAAGGGCGAGTTTAATGCAGAGGCAGTTATAACGAGAGAGTTGCATTTGGTCAAGAATTTGAAAGCCAACCTACTAATTGGAACCGACATTCTTGTTCCTGAACAGTGTGATATTTTCACGACAAAGAAAATTCTCCGCATCAATACATGTGGGGTTGACGTACCGATCATAGTCAAAGCAAATTCAGTATACTCGCGGCCAGTATATGTCATGGATGATACCACTATCGCACCGGGAACACGCAGGGTTATTCCTATTCAAAATTTTTGCGTCGTAAATCAAGATTACCTCTACGAACCTATACAGCTTGACCACTTGCATGCATTTGCGCATATCATTAATGTGAAGACTGTTGGTGTCTAACTAACGATACCTTGATACCATTCTCAAAAGAAACAAAAGCCTACTGCAGTAATTTGCTAGACTTTGAGGAACCAATTTATACATCAAAGACGGAGCATGTCCTCTCAAATGGTGTTACAATATATGGAACCAATACTAAGACCATTGACTCACTTAGTAGTATTGTGAATAGCTTCGATATTTGGCGAGACAAGGGTGAAGTGATAGACATCCCAGAAGAAGAATGGATGACGATACCATTAAAATCTGGATGGCAAGAGTTGGTCAACAGCAAGGCGGCAGCCAAAGTCTACCCTCTTGGTAGAGAAGATAGGAAAGTAGTTGATGACGCGCACGATCTATTACATGCATGTGGGAAAATGCGATATGCAACCAAAGCAACAACATAATCTTTTCCAGTTTTTGTCATGTGGCGTCAACTCCAGGGCAAGAAAAAGGGTAGAGTTGTTACCGATATTAGGGGTCTTAACGCTCTTACTCTAACCGACATATATCAACTTCCCTTACAGTCTGAAATCCTGGCATTAGCTCAAGGCAGTAAATATATCACAGTAGTTGATGGCTCATCATTTTTCTTTCAATGGCCAGTAGCCTATCGTGATCGTCATAAGCTCACTGTAGTATCTCATCGAGGGCAAGAACAATTCAACGTCGCGGTAATGGGCTACAAAAATAGCGTGGCTTTTGTACAACGGCAAATGGAAAATTTATTACGCCCACATAAGGAATATGCAAAGGCATATGTTGACGATATAGTAATTTTTTCACCAACCTTACAGGAGCATTTATATCATTTACAGGAAGTATTCAATATGTTCAAGCATCGCCGAATAGCCATCAGTCCGACTAAATCATTTATTGGATATCCATCAGTTCAACTTTTAGGACAGCATGTTGATTCTTTTGGACCTTCAACCCCAGATGATAAACTGCAAGCCATTAGCAAATTAGTTTTTCCTCACACCCTCAAAGAACTAGAAAGTTACCTTGGTATGACAGGATATCTCCGGCAATATATTCCTCAGTATGCCATTATATCAGCTCCATTACAGTTACGAAAAACTGAGCTCCTGAAGAACTCTCCTTTAAGCGGGCATTCGAGAAAGAATTTTACAAAAAGCACGCTTCTGCAGCATCCCACTGAAGCCGAAATTGCGTCATTTGAAGCTATTCAAACTGTTCTATCTAAGCCAAGATATTTAACTCACTTTGATCCAAACCGTCAACTTTATATTGATATCGACGCATCCCCTGATGGAATTGGCGCTATAACTTATCACTTAGAAAATAATTTAGGAAGAAAAGAGTGTGATCAGGTAAAAGATTCGCAAATGAAAATTCGCCCTATCATGTTTCTCTCACGTTTGTTGAACAAAGCAGAGCAAAATTACTGGCCTACTGAGATGGAAATGGCTGCCATGGTATGGGTTGTCAGAAAATGTAGGCATTTAATTGAGTCAGCAAAAGTACCAACCATAATTTATACGGATCATGGCAGTAATACAGTTATATCGCAGCAGCAGTGCATCACTACGTCAACTTCAACACGCATTAATTTACGATTAGTTCGGGCCAGTCAATACTTACACCAGTTTCCATTGCAAATGCGTCACAAGCCAGGAAAATCAAATTTTATTCCCGATGCTCTCTCACGGCTACCGAATAGCGATACACTATCGAGTAACTCAGTGAATACATTTTCAAATACGAAAGCATAACCCGGCCACATAATCACGCCTCTATTGCTTCGTGATGGAGAATTATACGATACTGGAGAGTTGGACCTTGTCGGAGCCTATAACTTTGGAGCAGCTATTCCAGTCATGACAAATGAATTTAAACAACAATTGATTGAGGGCTATCGACATGATAAGGTAATATACGAGTGGCTAAAATTTTGCAGGACAATGACAATTTAAATGATGAAGATAAGGCGGACTTACCTTTCTATATAGAGGATAACCTTATATGGCATAAGTCTATGGACTCCGACAGACTCTCCATACCAAATAATTGTATTGGACACGTCCTTAGCATGGCGCACGGGCCAACTCATTTAGGCGAGTCTAAACTTCGTGAGCATGCTTCCAAGTCATGGTACATACACCGATTGTCGAAACATACTAAGAATTTTTGTCGACATTGTCCACAATGCCAGATTTATCAAACAAGACGTCACATACCTCATGGTTCACTTCAGTCTATAGCAAGCCCACCCGTACCTTTTCACACTATCGCAATAGACTTTATTATGGCTCTACTGTCAAACCTTGCTATAAGGATACCTCTCCACAAGGATGGTGGTCCAAGCGTCACAGATTTCTGCACCAATTTTGCCGATCATTTAACGATACCCTCCCCTATAAGGATAATCCTTAAGTTCCTGGTCCCAAAAATTTTTCCACACCAAAATATCCTTATAGATCCCTGCTAAGGCCTAAGGCCAAACTTGGTTTCAGGCCGAGAAATGCGTACCCATTGGTTGCCATGGGCTTTTTTGAAGATGGCGCCAACAAGGTCTCTTGCAACCGAGTCTACCAGTGGAGGAAAAAAATCAAAGACCGACTCACTCTTGCCTTCACTGTTGTCAGGATTGCCTTTCTTGTATAATATAGATATGGAGATAACCCGGTCATAGTGTTCTATGATTCTGGTCTGGCCTTTTGGCCGAGTGGTAATACATCTATCTCTTGTATTATGTAGGACGGCACCCTTTAGCCTGTCAACCACCCTGTCCACCCCCCCGCTGTCTACATGCTACTCTGACAACTGTTAATGCCACGGGATCGGAAAAATTAGACATGTGGGTTATTGGAAGCTCGAAAAGCCCACGGTGTTTCAAGAATATCAATCTTAAACATTTAAATATCCAATACCGACACAACAAGTCAAAATGGATGACAGGGATAATTATGAAGGAATACCTAGATTGGTTGGATGACAGAATGAAATATCGCAAGATATTATTACTGTTGGACAATTTTGCTGGTCACGAACTAGCTGTGCGGCTTGTTGGTGGATTGGAGGGACTGCTAAATTTCCGAATTGCCTGGCTACCAGCAAATACAACATCGTATTGGCAACCTCTTGATCAGTGGATAATTGTAAGCTTTAAGCTGGCATATCGAAAGCAGTGGATCAACTTTATCCTTAACCAACATGAAAGTGGTAAGGATCCACAAAAGACGGTCAATATCCTTAGAGCAATCCCATGGAGCCAAATTTCATGGGAAGGTCTTGAGGCATGCGTGATAAAGAGATGTTGGTGGAAATCAACTCTTATCTCAAAACCAGATAGACAAGAATTGGAACCGGGTTCTTACACAGCCCAATCTGAGGAGCTGGAGGCCCAGATAGCTGGGTTCTTTCGAGACCCTATACTAAT
Organism: Podosphaera aphanis; assembly: GCA_022627015.2. Taxonomy (NCBI): domain Eukaryota; kingdom Fungi; phylum Ascomycota; class Leotiomycetes; order Helotiales; family Erysiphaceae; genus Podosphaera; species Podosphaera aphanis. Next base: position 14,982 of record JAKRRZ010000885.1, read on the forward strand.
CCGTGATTTTCTCGAACTTGACGAAGAAATAATTGTTGAGGAAGATAGTGATATCTTTGAAGCCATAGTCAACAGATATAGGATCATCGACGGTGATGGTGATGGTGATGATAGCGATTGTGATGACGAGTTTGACGAGATTCGGCCGTCAATTTCTGAGGCAAGTAAGGCCTTGGATACTCTTCAATCATTTATTTTTGTTGGTACACCACTTTCAAATTAGGAATAGCGTACAATTAGCCGAGTCTCATAAGTAGAGTAGCATAACAGCCGTAGAAGAAAGGAGGAATATAACGAATTTACCCGCTGTAAACGTATACGTTTA
>JAKRRZ010000886.1:0-15303 GCA_022627015.2 Podosphaera aphanis
TATTAATTATCAGAGATTAATTTATATCTATGTGAATTTTTAAGCTATTTCATTCAGTTGGTAGAGAGTGATGGGCTTTAGAATCAAATTTCGCGATTTTTGGAGACAGTTTTTTTGCATAGTGTACAAATTGGCGGGTATCATCTCCGAAATAGGCTTAGCCAAAAATATTTCATAGAAATTTGTATGGCAAAATCCCTGTCGTAAATCGACTTTCACATTCAGGACCCTTGAGAGAGAGTACAACATGGAAAAGCCTCTAACAACGGAAAATGAGGTCTAATGATTCATTTGACAGACGTCTCAGGATAAAGGCATCGCCTTAGCTGGGCATGTACACTGGCTGGGATTTGGCTTTGTCAAAGCCCTGAAGCGAGATTAAGCCATGCTTTGCCGCAACAACATTCTTAGTCGAAGCAGCATAGAACGCGTTTGCTGTGCCAAAAACATATCTCTCTGACGGGGAGTCGAACCCCGGTCTCCCGCGCATGATCCTCATGACAAGCGGAAATCATAACCGTTAGACCATCAAAGACTGCTGAAGATACTCTACAGTAGACACGTATATACCTGCTCAATAAAGTATGGCGTGCTTTCCTGAAATATTATGTGCGATGTCGTCTACAGCCGTAGTAGACTACACAGATGTCTCCAGAGAGTCACGTTGATTGGGTAACAATCTCTCTCTGCTCTGTATCTTCACCACTTTTCTACTCTCCAACTTTGTATGAATGAACGGATAGATACTTGAGATATAGTGCTGAAAAACACCTCTGTCCCGGAAAGTTGAGAAGTTGAGAGCTCCAACTTTTCGGTCTTTTCCCAACACAGACCTGTCCCTTGAACAGGTTATATGGAAAATTTGGATCCAATAGTTCATCCTGCGTCTCATGGTGAAGACGTGGTAGTGCTTCGTCTATTCCCACGTCACCAATCACATATTGACTGGTCACATACAGAATTTAAGCAGCAAATAGACAAAGCTGAGGACGTCGACTCCCTCTCTAATTGGAGTCCAGGCAAAACCCCAATTCCACCTAGAAGACACCAGATTCTTAAATTTGGAAATCCTCTTGTGCAGTAATACTTTGTCAAAATCCAGATGGCCCACCATATCGATACTGGCGACATTGTTTACGATTTCTAGGAAGTTGCAAGATTTTTGTGGAAAGTATAGGCCCATTTTATCTATGATAGTTGAACTTACTAGGACTCTGAAATCTTTGGCAAACTTTCCGCGCTAGTCCAAATAACGACGATGTTAGAGCACGGTTTCTTCGCAGAGCTTTTGCTGCCTTTGATAGTCGGCCTCCAATTGAGCAATGCTTGGATGAGAGCAGCAGCTTAATCTCCTTGGTCCTACAATACCAATCGAATGGGGTGGGCTTTGTGCATATGGCCTTGAATTCCCCTCCTTCATTGTACTATAGGCAATGATTCGAAATTCGTGGATCCAGTGCAAAAAGAATTCGCCTCAAACCAAAGATTTAGAGTGCGTCTGGCCCGCAAGTTTTCGGAGATATGCGCACCAAAAAACAAGCTGACAACTTTTTTTTCTGCTGCACGTTTTCCAAAATTGTTGCGTGCTATACGGGCCCTAAGTTGTGATATGTAATTCATTGCTCGAATAGATAATGATATCCTTCAAGTGGCTGATGGAATAGCAATTTAAGCAATCCTCCCATTCGATTTCTGACAGTCTCATTAATTCAGCCAGTGCAGCAACAAAGTATGTTACGAGTGCCAAAAGCAAGGACACTGCGCTCCAAACTGTCATCCAGTTCCAAAAATTATCGTGAAGTGTTAAGTCTCTGATCTCCAAATCAATGGCATACTCCAAGATAAAATCTGGCTACCAGAATTAGATCTTGGGGGCCATAAAACACGTTGTGTCATAAATCAAAATCAGTAGCGAGCATGAAGATCGGACTTCTTTGCAGAGTCAAGCAAAGAGAATACATTTCTCAAAAATGACCGGACTACTTCTGCCTCTGGCGGAGTAGAGCTAAGACAACAAAATTTCCAAAACAGACATGAATCCTCGTGTGAGGCACGAGAGAGTATAAATGACCTCACCATATCTCATGCGCACCAACAGGTAGAAGTACCATTGAGAGGAAAGTGAAACTGCAAATTATTGGAACCATCTGCAGTGGCTACCAAATCCGGAAGGATGGTGAAGCCCAAAAGCCAGAGCGTTTTTTAACACGAGTTACACAATAATTATCAGTGTCAAGGTATGAGACTCTCAAATTATCTTGAGAAAAAAAAAATAATATTCCTCAGTAAATAAAATGATGATAGTTACGCATTGTACAGGTGTTACACTTGAGAATTAAAAAAGAATATAAGCCTCGGACTTTTGGAATAATGAATGAAGGGCAAGCCGCAGGCCCTCAAGCAACTTATTACAAACAAGACCTGTGCGTTTTACACAAAGGACAAGCTGATGTCGTCAGGGTTTGCATGCAGACGTGAATTAAATGAAGATAAGTACGTCATCCGACGATTTCAAATGTGCTCACATCGAGACTGTGAATAATTTGATCATGCTGAAAGAGTCACTATTCAGAGGAATGTTCTAGTACTGAGCAGAGCCGAGAGAATGTTCTAGAGACATGGCTTTTGGGGATAGATGCATTTCGAACTCAGAGTAGAGAGTAAGAATCAAGAGTCTAATCTTTGAATATATATATATATATATTATTATCTTTCTAGAACAGCAGCAGCAAGTGTATCAGTCATACTTCATACCTATTGTGAGCATATCCTTCCTTCTTCTCTTCATAATCTTAATAGTCAGTGATAGGGAGCTAGCTCTGACGAAAGCCATCGAGGATATCTTCTCTAAGGCCTGTCGTATTCGTTGCCATTGCCATGTCAATATGAATGAAGCTTGGCTAGCTATCATCCATGCAATTAAGGAAGAAGATCATATAAAGAAGCTTGCAGCTTTTAAGAGCCATAAGACTGCTGCAAAATGCTGTATTGGGACATGGCTAAGACTTTGGAAAGAAAAGACAGTAAATATTCCAGTCTTGCGCTATCTTCTTTGATGCTCTAAATATGTGAAAAGTTGCATAGCCCATGTTGCTCATGACAAAAACGCGACGACATCCCGCAACGAATCCAGAGATCATTCTATCAATGAGGATATTGGTACCAGCTCTGCAGACCACAAGTACGTTTTTGATGTAATGTGCCTTTTCTGGGAAGAACAGCATCGCAACATGGTAGAGGCTATTGGTCAAGCAAACTTCAAACCATATACTGCACATCAGAGATACAGCTCTTTTAGAACATTATCAGCTTCGTACATCCGTATACTCAGAATCCTATCCTAGAAGAAGTAGAAGAACGCGCTAAACTGCCTCTCAAGCTCAACTGTCCTTTATCTCTCTGTGCCCGCACGGTAAGAAAGACATTGGTATTCCATGTGAACATACCATTAGAGATCGTCAAGGAATTCCAGGTCTTATGCTTCTCACTGACGTTGACTCTCATTGGCGCTACAACCGGACAGCTCTATTGCAGGCACAAAACAATAAATCAAGATCTGTTTTTTTACTGGGCCATATAGATCCAGAAGAAATGGCCGCTCAAAGGGCTTTGGGAACATAGGTAAGAAATTCCATTGTCGAGGTAAAGGTGAGTCTTCAATGCGTAGACCCCTTACTCGTTGTGCACGAAGTTATCGATTTGCCCTCTAGCATTGCGCCTTTACGTCCCAGAGCACCATGACTTCTCCCTTGAAGCGTCTAAGACACCAAACACGTACCGAAATAGCTGCAGTTCATTCTTATTTTGCGCGCTTTTTTACTATGCCCTCTAATCGACTTCAAAAAACCCTCAGAAAAATAGGTCTGAACACGGCTTGGCCACATTATAGAATGTCGATCAAGAGCTGAAAAGCGTCTTCGAAAATAATGGGTGATGAGAATCTCCGAGGATGGATTAATCGCAAGTATGGAGGGGGAGGGGGGCTGATTCTGGGGTGTTTGACTTTACGTATATGATCACTCAGCTGGTCAATATTTCTTGGCATATCCTCATATCAGTGAACGGTTCAAAATTCTATGCGCACAGCGTCCAAATGCGCTTGCAGAATAACGGAGAGCAATCTATCACTGCAATCGGGTGATGCTCGCGGATTTGTTGTTAGGGAGACATAAAAATAATCCTATACGGTTACGTGTTTTCGTCCAGCTCAGTGGTTATGTACGTTAATCATCGATATTGAGTTAGATCTACAGACAGGTAGCCAGCGATTTAGGCATTCACCTCAAAACAAAACAATTAGTCCAATATTAGGGAAACTTCTGAACTTCCGTACCAGGGAGTCGAACCCTGCGCTACCGCGGCCCTATATGAGAGGCGGAAATGTTACCGATACACCAGTACGGATGTCGATATCTCACTTTTAAAATAAATTATAATTTCATATTTTAATAATTTAATTCCTTACAAAACTTGATTTATTACGCTAAACCGACAGCGTTTGGTGCAAATATCTTCTTATAACCTATTCTATCAGTGAACGGTTAAATAATTTCCTTGGCACCACTTTGCACCACTGATTGGTGCAATATTTTTCGTGGCACTGCCTCACACCACTGAGTGGCTCAAAAATACCTCGACGGTTCTTACCAATGATTTTCTTGATCTCTCTTGCGCACCACGAAGCACACGGACCGTTTTAGATCTATTGTCATAGCTTCTAGGCTGAATACAAAATGTTTTTTTAAAAAAAAAAAAAAAAAGAAGCACACGGACCGAAGAATGTTCACAAGAAGATTCTTTATTAAATAGCCATGAAAATACATGAGATACTGCATGAAACATGGCCAAGAACCGCTGAGGAATTTTTGAACCGCTCACTGATCGAGCATATGAACTACTTTTTCAATTGCTGTCCACAAGTCGTGTCACGTTCCACTTGAATTTTGGTTTCGCTCCGGGCTCACCAATTACCTAAAGTTGGTGCTGATCACAGTCTATCCAGAAAAGACACTCGAAACTCACCCAATCTAAATCGCTCTGTTTAAAAAACATGAACGATGAATAAGAAGCTAGCTCTGAAGATACGAGATTGAATTTGTATGCAAAAACGATCACAGTGGTGCGTTGATTCGACGTAACGTATAACCATGTCCGCGACAGGTTGAAAAGAGGCTTTAACAAAACGCGCCTCAAATACCACCAACAAGGCTTTTACCAACTGAATCGAGTGCTGTAAGTCACTTTACGGATCGTATCATTAGATTTTATCTGCTAGCAGATGATATATTTGCTACGAGCACTGTAAATTACGTTTCTCGTCAAAAGTCATCACCCCCGTAGTAAACGTCTTGCGAAGCTCTTTGCAGAAGCCCAGCAAAGTTCAGTGTGATTAAGCTCACAGCTAACACGAGCATTTTTGCCACCATCACTCAGGTTGAGCTGAGTATCGTTCAGACCATCCAGTGGCATCTTTTTCTGGTCCATGTTGTTATAATATGCAAAGACAATAGTACATCCAGGATGAAGTTCCTCAAAAGAGGGAAGAACAGAATCTGGGAGCTGGTTAATCATGTGCTCACATGTCCACCAGCCATCATTGCATTTACCATTGCCCGGGGTTATCATTTCTCGAACCCATTTTTTATGGCCAGCTACTGTATAGTAAAGCTGTCCGTGGTATTCGTAGAGGGAGTTTGGCACCATAATCGATTTGCCATCTCCCTTTTTGAAAAGGAGCATTCTTCCTTCCGTTGCTAAGACAGATTTCCGGCTATCGTTACTATAAAAAAAGCACTTATTTTTGATTCTCTGATAAAGCTGGTTGCTGTGCATTCAAGCCATTAGTTCCGTCCTCAATCCACTTGGTCACCAGAGGAGTGTACTCTGCCATCCTACGAATGAATTCATGACGTGTGAGAACAACGTCATCCCTGTCATGTCCGTCAGAGAAAATCTCTTTTTTCTTGTCATATTTCTTGTAGCCACATGGAGCCGACCATGTATAAGTGGTTTGTTTTGATGTCTCAAGGTCAGGATTGTTGGTGATCGTTGGTAAAATTACGGTCTTGATATGTATCATGAATACTTCAGGCGTAAGTTTCTGCGGATCAGTAGATCGAAGATATTCAAGGCACGCAAACTTTACGTCTTTATCATGAATAAGAGAATTCCTCTTGGGATGACGGCCCCGTCGACTGATGGGAAGAGCTTCGCCTCGCACGGACAAATCCGCCCACACACGAATCATGCGAGCTTTGCAGAACCGACCTTTGTTCTTGAAGATTCTGACAGCCATGTCTGAAGAGTCCATCTTACCGTTACCATCTGCTAGTTTCCTGAGATACCATTGCATAGCTACGTATCTTAGTAGTTCGAAGTTACCCCAAGTACTCAGTGCTGTTGGATCCAAAAGTTGCCGCTCCAATTCTTCGATAGCATTGGATAATTCTGGAATCTCATATCCATAGATCATTAAAGATCGGGGCCCATCACTGCTCTGAGCTTGTATCTGACTAGAGGACTGAGATGTTGCTGTTATCCTAAGCCAGCCAACTAGCTGTAATGGGCTTTGCCCTTAGTTGTGGCTGTGCTCCCATCCCAACCTTACTATAATATACACAGGGAGCAGGGTGAACTAATATGCAAGGATTCCTGGTACTAGCTAAGAAAGAGGTAAGCACTGGCCAGGAGACTGTCTCGATATAAAGTAGTTCACTCCCCTTGTAAACATTTGCTTCTTCTATAGGAAAGATATAGACAGTTTGTGGTATCGACTTGTGTGCTTGAGCCGCAGGCTCCTCGCCCTTCACATTAGCTTGCTGTTAGAAATTATATATCTTATAATTAGATCAGAGCTTAATGATAATCAATATTCAGTTGGAGTAAGATAATTCCTGTGAAGATACATCCATCACGTCTTAGAGCTATCAGGAGATCTATATTATATACATAATTTCACACCAACTGATATGTAATGGAAGTCAAATGACAATCAGCGTTCATGAGTGAATAAGGTTTGATAACTGTGCAGATCGTATTTAGATAAGCGACATTTCAACACTCCCCCTCGAGCTGTGCAGTTATTAAGCTACTCCAATGTTTTGAATATGTTTGTCGAATGACGGTTTCGCCACTGCCTTTGTAAAAAGATCTGCAGAATTCTCGGGACTTGGGATGGATTCAGGGCTGAAGGTCCCTTCCTCAACGTGTTGACGGATCCTGTGGTAAATTTTGTCTATATGGATTGTAGCCCGCATGTTTTCGAGATTTTTCGTCAAAGCTATAGCTCCATCAGAATCCATGAATAAAGGTATGGGTTCATCATATCGAAATCTCAATTCTTCCATGATGTCCCTCAGGAATAAGCAATTTCGCCCGGCGAGGTTTGCGGCAACATATTTAGATTCAGCAGTAGACAAGGTAATCAAACGCTGTTTTTCTGCGATCCATCTTATTGCACCTCCTGAAATAGTTGTGACTGATCCAGATATCGATTTACGATCATAACCTTTTCCATTATCTGCATCCGAAAAGGCTGTAAGTGTGAACTTCGGTTCAGAATGTTTCGATCTATCATATAAAATACCTCTGCTTGTAGTTCCTCTGAGATAGCGAAAAATATTTTTCACTCCATTCCAATGTTTCTGCGATGGGATTCCATTAAATTGAGCTAAAACATTGGTTGTATAGGCAATATCAGGCCAAGTTGCAACAGCTGCAAACATTAATGATCCAATTGCTGCTCGATATCGTGTAGGATCCTCAAATACTTCATCGTCAGTCGATTTTGAAAACACAGCTGAAATAGGTAGAGGGGTGGGCATGGGTGAGCAACTATTCATGCCGAATTTCCAACGTATTTTCAGGATGTATTGCTCCTGGTGTATTTTTATAGTTTTTCTTTTAGGATCTCGTTCCAAATTTACACCGAGTAGGAGTTTCGGTACTCCCTGATCCGTTGATTCCCATTCCTTACTTATACACCCTTTTGTTTGTTTAAGCCTGCTGTCGTCACAGGAGACAATGAGGAAATCGTCGACCCATACTGCAATTATATCCAGACCGTTCACATCTTGTCTCGAGTAAAGACCATGTTCCTTGATAAGCTGACAACAACCGTTCTTGACAAGGAAGTTTTTCAAAATTTCATTCCAACCTCTTCCGGATTATTGCTTTAGTCCGTACAATGTGTGAATGAGTTTGCACACTTTCCCAGTACCATCTTCACATCCTTTCGGTTGTGCCATATAAATTTCTCCGTCCAAGTTACCGTTAAGGTATGCTCCTTTAATCTCCATTTGGCCTACAGAAAATCTATGATAGGCTGCAATGGCAATTGCCAGACGAAACGAATCAAACCTTACTACTAGTGAAAAGGTATCTGAGTAGTCGTGGATGTAGCTTTGTGTGTATCCTTGAGCCACAAGGCGCGCCTTATATCTTGAGAGTTTTCTATTTTCATCAAATTTCTTAGTAAAAACCCGTCTATTACCTATAACATTTTTTTCTCTTGGAAGGTCAGCCATCTCCCAAGTTTTCTTTTCTTGCAATAATTTTAACTCAGTTTGGATTGCTTCTTCCCAGTTAGCGCAACACCTGCTTCCACATACTTCGTGTATTGAATTTGGCAGTTCATCATCTCCGTTTTTGATTATGATTTCCTGTGCCAAATGAGCGAAATATGGTGAATTTATATAATAATCGCCTTGAATTCGTTGATCATATAATGAAAACGCGGCGGAATTTACTTTTGGGTGTCGGATATGTTGTCTAGGGTTAAAACCCGGTAAGTGTCGATAATCTTTTCTAGTAAATGACCCTGACGTAGTAGTGGATCTTAACTCTCGGCTGTTAACAATTTGAAATTTATGTTTTGATTCTTTGGATCTTTGATTATTTCATTCTCGACTCCTATTGGAGTGATTTCTTGATTAATCTTATTATTTGAATCCTGGAAATTTTCCGGATTTGTTGAAGATATAGCATTATTTAAGTTAGATATCCTTTCTGTAATTGGAGTAAAGTTAAAATTCCTTGATAAACGGATGACTTTTGTTATCGGCTCATGATATCGGATTGCTTTCGGGCCATCTTCGAAACCCAGGAAAGTAACTTTTCGAGCTCTTGGTCCTATCTTAGATTGAGATATCTCTTCAAGAACGAACACGGTTTCACCAAATACTCTATTATTTATGAAGTCTGGTTCTTTCTGCGTCATTATTTCGATTGGCGTTTTGTTATTCAAAGCTACTGAGGGACTCCTATTTCGAATCCATGCTGCATGTAGTACTGCCTCCCCCCACAGAGTGTCGGGTAGATTCTTCTCTATCTTCATAGCACGCGCTAGGTCCAGCAGAGTTCTATTCATTCTTTCAGACACCCCATTCTGTTGAGGTGAATACGGAGCCGAGGGTTTTAATTCTATCCCTTTTTCTTCTAGCCAAACTCGTGTTCCTTCATACTCAGCAGCGTTATCAGCTCGAATTTCTTTAGGCCATCGGCCATATTTGGTATTGACAAAATTACAATAATTGATGAGTTTTTGTTTAACTGAGGCTTTATCTTTCATCAGTTTGACTGTCACGTATCTGGTAAAGTCATCGATAAAAAGAATGAAATATCGATTTCCGCCAGGGATTTGTTGTGCATTTGGCGAGCCCCAGACATCTGTGTGCGTCAGATCACCAAATTTTGTAGAGCTTCTACTTTTTTCATCGAAAGATGAGCTCGATAGGCTTTTGCAGCGATGCAGCTTTCACATGTTAGCACCGACGGGATGGCTTCGTTTTTATCTGTAGTGATCCCATTTACTCGATTATTTCTGAATAATAATTTTAGTGATGTTAGTGAGAGATGGCCTAATCGTCGATGTCCTTCATGCCATGAGATGATAGAGTTGGTCAAAATGTAGGCTGCATGAGATTTATTTAGAATAGCACTAGCGTTAATCCTATAGAGATCCCCAACTAGCTTCCCTATCGTGATCAATTCTCCTTTCGCGTTCAAAAACTCGCATTTACCATTTTTGTATCTGGCTTCACCTCCAGTCTGATCCAATCTTGATCCCGAAATTAAACAATGTCGGGTTCTAGGAACATACAGGACGTTTGACAATTTAATTTTTTTTGGTGTCCCATGGATAATGCTTTCTAAACAAACGGCTCCTACACCTTCGACTGAAGCAGTCAATCCGCCTACGACATTTAATATCGATTTTGTGGGATTAAAAGATTCAAACATCTTTCGTTGGTTGGCAACGTGTGTACTTGCACCTGAATCAGCTATCCATGAATCATAAGAGCATGAAGAACCGGTGAAATGTACAGGATTAATTTCGGCCACGGCCATGTGACTGGAGAAAAATACCTCATCGCCATCTTCAATTTCTTCAGTAAATTGTGCTGTTGAATCATTTGTCTTGGGCTTTGAATCCTTGAGTTTCTTTCTGTCGGCTTCTTGTTTCTTTCGAAGAGCGATTTGTCGAGGTCCTTGTCCTTCCTTGCCGCCACCTTTACAATAGCAGTTTTCTTTTGTATGTCCATTCCTTTTGCAGTTTGTGCATCACTTTTGGAAAGCTATGTTTGCATCTTCTGATCTGCTAGTGCGCCTCTGTTCCTCCTCAAAAATTTTGCTAGAGAAATAGTAAGTGTCCAGTTTTTCGAGGTAATTTACTCCTGCAAGAATCATTGACACAGAATTTGGATATGACGGCGGTAGTGATTTACTGATCGCAATTACTAATAAATACTCATACATCACAATACCTAATTCCGCTAACTCTGGATGCAAAGTTCGCATATTTCCAATATGCTCACGGACAGATGCTCCTTCAGGACACTGGGTTCCCCAGAATTTGTAGATCAGTTCTGCTTTTCCTTGAGCCCCAGTTGATTCGTGAAGGCCGACCAAAGTTCTCCACAGGTCAACGACATTTCTAAAATTTCTGACTTGATTGTAACCCTTCGGGCCAAGGAGATTCTTAATAATTATTCGCGCAATCTTTTCTCTTCTCATCCAGGACTTTGCCTCTTCAATATCCAAATCGTCAGGCTTCAATTCATTTCCAGTGACTATATCCCACAGGTCGTAAAGATCGAGTTTATCTTTGAATGCCCCTTGCAGGTTGTCCAGTTGTGTTCGTCAAGTTTTTCGATCCCGTGAAAGGATACTGCGATATTCTTTAGATTTACAGATGAACATCTCTCAGCGACACTTGCAAAGGATTTCAATTTGTTCGAACGAATTTTAGGGTTATCCAGACGTATATCTTGAGATGTGACTTGAAGTTTAGCTGACGGCGTCGCTGGCGAGTTCTTGTGAAATGTCCCATTTTCAAATTTTTCCGGGAATTGAGAATAATTTTCCGATTCAAATTTCTTGAATGCTTTGAGGAAGGCTTCCTTCGATGACGCCCACTCAGAGGGGAATTGTGGACCGACTGATCTTCTACCTTTACCTTTTCGTCTAGAAACGTTTCGTTGTAGGGTGTCTTCCGGATCGTTTTCGGCAGCACTGCGTATTTTTTCCATTGTATACTCACTAACCTCGTCTGAATAAATATGCTCAGAAGCAATGAAGTCTCTCAATTGACTTGCTATTCTTGATGATATTATATCTTTTCCTCTCAACTAAAAAAAAATAAAACTATCGTCTCCTTGGTGCTGATAACGTGTTGAAATTATATAACTTATAATTAGATCAGAGCTTAACGATAATCAATATTCAGTTGGAGTAAGATAATTCCTATGAGGATACATCCATCACATCTTAGAGCAATCAGGAGATCTATATTATATACATGATTTCAAACCAACTGTTATGTAATGGAAGTCAAATGACAATCGGCGTTCATGAGTGAATAAGGTTTGATAACTGTGCAGATCGTATTTAGATAAGCGACATTTCAACAGGTGAAATATGATAGTTGTTGATAATTGCATGAAATAATTTGTGACAAAAATTTAGCCCATACTTGCGTCCCCTTATAGCGAGCGGAAAGACGCTACAACTCGTGAAAAGTAGCCTTGTTGGTGAAAAATAGTGTCGTCTCACTTTACGTTCAAATTAAGTATAGCGTGACTGCAAATACCGATGACGATTGGAAATATCCGCTCCCTAAAAATATGCGGGACATGGTTCGTTATAAGGATTTTCTTTTTTTTCTTTTTTCTTATCATTCTTGTGTGTGCAGCTTTCGGGCTATGACACGAGTGATCCTGGTGCGGTACATGGAGCGATGTCTCAACATGACATAGGGGGCACTCACACCCGAACATCATTTGAAGACAAAACTCGAAGTCAGGTGCCTTACAACCATTTCTACCCTCAATCGTATATGTCTGCCGTAGGAACCCATTTCAGCCACCCACGGCTGTCCTGTGTGCCTTCGAAATCGTCACATACATGACCAGGCGAGAAATGTGGTGTGAGGGTCTTGCTGGATTCGAACCAGCTTTCTCCTATCTCAAGTGGGGCATGTGCCTCGGCTACCCAGACTCTACTTGGGAGAATGGCCCGGACGGTGTACCACACCACCATCCGACCCATAAGGATAGTCTGTGATCATAGGTCTGTGAGGACGACTCAGAAGCACGGCTTCACGTACTGTTGGAAGAAAGCTAGATACTCTTATCTGTCTCTTGCTTCTATGAGAAGTTCTGCTCATACAACTTCTGTTGTTGCCTCTTGGAACTCTTTTTCAAAAAAAGCTTCCTGGTTTATCTAAACTTCTGTCCCACTGTAGGCACACTGTAGGCAAAGCTTTGATTTAATACTTTTTCCTTAGACCTATCCTCGGCGCGCCTTCTGCCCCTGCCCCTGTAACTTCACTAAATTTAAAATATTTATCGGTCTTTAGATCGTCCAACTTAAGTTGAATTCTATACACGAAGGATGTTAGAGAGAAATTTAAATAGACTCGTATTTTGCGAAACCAATTCCATGAAAAAGTTCATGGCAAGTACGCGAACTACCAGCATTTCAAAGTCAAAAATCTCCGACAGTCCAAAAGCGACGTGATTGGCAAGCATGAGGCGCATCAATTTTCGGATGTAAGACAAATTCTCAGCAAATGATGCCTTGTGCAATACAAATTTATCAAGTGCTGAAGCGCTGGGGCTGGAGTTCATTGGACATTTCAATTCTGGATCAGGTATTTTTAGAGAGGGGGTATCACGGTCTGGGATTGGTGAGGGCCGGATACGGAGGTAATTAAGTAGTGTGAACGGAACAGTTGCCAAGTAACTGAAGCTGTGAGAGATAGGTGTGTCTGGAAGAGAGCTGAGTGCATCTAGTTGCAGTAAATTTGTGATCTTTTCATCAGAGAGAGATAGTGTTTGGCCTTCAGAGCTCTCAGATTTGAGTCCATCGTTGAGAAACGCGTATTGAACGATGCGTGAGTAGAATAATGGTGTTAAGACTCTTATTTCATAGCCAATCACTTGTGAGTGAGAGCGCGAATAAAAGATGATCTCCGTTGACCTTTTACCAATTAACCCGGCACTTTTATATCTTACCGCTATCGGTTCGTCACATTGCTCTACTTGAAATTTCAAAAAAGCGCGGAATTGTGATTCTATACATATCTCTGTTTCATCTGCATGTCTGGGAGTTGTATTTCGGCGAGGTTCGGGGCGGAACGCCCAAGGCATCTTCTTGCAAAAAAATAAAGTGTATGCTTCTCTGAGCGTGCGAGGAAATGTAGCAAAGCCGACCCACCACCATTTGGTGAGGAAGCGAGTTTTTTCCCCTAGAGACAAGTTGACGGGATCAAGAGGGGGGATGGTTGAGAAGAGGCGTGTAACTATCATCGGCTTAAGGTGAGATGGATCAGAGAGTGTGATAGTTAAGTTTATCTGGCCATCCCCAGTGAGATGAGGCGCGAATGGATCGGTACAAGAGAGAGAGTATGATCCGGAGCGGTCGTTAAATGTACTCACGTAAAATTCCTTAGGCCATTTAGAAGAATAGCGTATCGATTTGGAGGAGTCATTATCCTCTGGAAGCATCTGTTTTGATTCAGACATAGATGGAGATGCAAGAAAATAGTTATGTCTTTCATCGAACGTATTATTGACTTCCAGGATAAGAGACTGAAGAACATTATTCGTCGCGTAAAGAAGCCAAATTGAGACCGGATTAGAGGAATAGCCTAGAAATTTGGCAGCCGTGAGAAGGTAAGCGTATGAATACTGCGAAGAATCTACACCCTACGTCGCGTTAGAATTTAAGTTGAGCATAGAAACTTGCTCGACGACTAACTTGACTCCGAAGATAATCGCTAAGTTTTCCTTGTAGTCCATCTGGGTGATGTCCACGAGCCAAATAGTTATCACCATTAACAGTATACCAAGGCTTCCATGAGAGCCACGAATTACTGTCCTTCTCGTCTATCGATATCATACCACCGACAGTGCCTCGTAGTCCAACAGGAATCCCAGTAAGTAGATAAGAATATGAAAAGCTATGCTTTACAGGAGACATTCGGGAGTGAGTTGTCCGACATGGAAATAGTAATGGTTTTGGAAAAGATCCATTGAAGACAGTAGACCTCTGCCTCAGACCTCGAACGTAACATACAACCTGGTAGACGAATAAACATGAAGCTATTCCAGCAAGAGATCTAGCGACGATCAGCAAGTCGAATTCAACCAAGGAGAGGATCCAGTTTCTGTTTCTGTAAAAAGTGATACTGATTAGTATAATGATATCTAATTGACCACTGAAAAAGAAGATGGTGGTAAATGATGCAATTGTGAATGCCAAAGTAGAATTTGAAATTGTCATTTCTCTCGATTTATCTAAATCTTGTCCAAGTCAAATGGTCCAGGGCCGAGAAGCGAGTAATTAATTAATGCGTTCGTTAATCGTCGACAACCAGTAATTTTTACCGGGGTGTTCACTGTGAATCCATCTTCATTGGGCATGTTGAAAAGAGAGAAAGAGGTTTATCTCGTGAATCCTGCGACTACAGACTTAGGCGAATTTTATATAAATTAGCTAAACATTAGGGGGTTTCACTCTGAATTTTTAATCGATTTTGTGGTAGTTAAACCACCGAATTCTAATTATTTTATTTTACGCTTCCCAAACCAAAGGTCATCAAAATTTCCTCTTCAATCAGTCACGCTTTTTCCTAGGGAATAGCTCGGTGTCCGACTGTCTTATGGTGCCATCGGGGCTGGCAAAGTCGATCTCTTCACCTTCACGCGGTGCCGGCTGTAAACGCTCAGGATGTTTGCTGCATTTCTGAGATAGCCAAGAAGAGTCGCAACCAGAACGAAGATGCCCGGAAAAGTCTCTTGT
>JAKRRZ010000887.1:0-15294 GCA_022627015.2 Podosphaera aphanis
CTCATCCATATTCCAAATATCTTCTTGGTGCACGCCCAATTGAGTTCGTGTCCGTTCAAAGAGTTCAAGGAATGCGCGGATGTTATCTGGGTTAGCTGCAGAGGCTCTCAAGCTGTCAATCTTTCGATCAACCATAGAAGAAACCGAAGGATTGCGTGCGATGAAGTGCTGTAGCCATATTTTTCCCAGGGGCTCATGGTCTCCATTCTCACGTAGAATTCGAGCGGCCATTTCTCTAACACGAGGATGCGAAGGGGGCTGAAAACGAGAATCCTCCATTATGATCCAGTCCTTTAAAGATTCCTCCTGTTCTGCAGACAATCTTTGACGATGTTTATGAGCAATGGCGTGACTCTGACAACCAAGCATTCGACTATGAATAGTTGAACGAGGTACATTTAAAGCGATAGCAGCCTTTCTTAGGCTCGTATTAGTACCATTTTCAAAACCGCGAATCGCTTCTTGAATAGCACGCTTACGGGGATCCATTTTAAACAAATTATGTTGAAATGGTGGGCTACTAGAAATATATAGGGTCTAATTCTAAAGTGGTCGAGAAAGGGGGGCGGCCGAGAAATAGGTGCCCGAGCTTATGACACGTATGATTACGGAAGGTGTGATTCTCATAGAATGACTCATTTTGACGTTTTGGAACACTCATACTCAGATTTCATTTGCAGATACCACTACGAGGATAACGTCTTGCGACATGTAACCTCTTCCGTGAATACCCACCACAGGGAAAAGCGGGAAAACCCCATAGTTATCTGAATATGCTTTCATCAAGCTATGAGAAAACACCACCGCGAGTAAGTATGATTAACGGGTCTTACTGAATTCGAACCAGCTTTCTCCTGTCTCGAGTGGGGCATGTGTCCAAGCTGCCCAGACTCTACTTGGGAGAACGGCCCAGACAGTGTGCCACACAACCATCCAACCCAGTTGGGCCATCGCTGATGTACGTTTGATCAGTCTAGAATACTTTGTACACCGATTATCTACAGTTATGGGTTTCAATCAGAAAATACATATCTCAGAAACACAGACTTTAGTCGTATCTGATTGGTTTGTTTCAAGATCGCTTATATACTCAGCCAATCATATGCGATAAGAGTCTGTTTTTATGGGGGGCTGTATTTTCTGATTGAACCCCTTTAGTGAAATTGAGGTTTCTTTCCGCACACTGTATTCGTAATATTTCGTGCTGGTGAGTTAGCGACATTGGAAGTTTTCAATTTTGGAATTTTGATTTGATCCGAATTGTTTAATCTTTCGATTGAGTTGGTTTGAGTGACGGCCTGGAATTGTCGAAGCCTTGGGGAGGTTCATCCTGTAAAGCGGTTCAACTAACTCTTGAAAGCTGCTGGGATGTCGTACCGAAAAGCTTACCTCGGAATTTGATTGAAAATCAAAGATTTGCTTTCGAGTCATATTTAAGGTACGAAAAGTGGTTGGCAGTTATTGAATGCGCGTGGTTAACGGAATCGATTATTATTTTGGAGTTGGGGATGGTGTGGAGGTGGGATCGAAGCTGTTGGGGGAGGAAAAGTGTGTGACCTGAGGCCACCAAGCCTGGTCCCCTATCCACGAAGATTATGTAAAATAGCATGAATACACCCCTAAATAGCACCACTGATTGCAGGAGAAATAATACCCCTGTAGCCCTGTAATAATACCTTGCCAAAGGAATAATCTTCTCCATACATGTGAGGATGGTGGTCAAAGCGTCACAGATCTTCTGGATCTTGAAGAGCAATAAAATCCTTGTTCACTTCGTAACACGAGTTCATCTCCAGCAATGGTCAGAGTTACTGCACTAAACCGAGCCGTGTGACACTTTTCACCTTCATCTATTAAATCAGATCGCATCGAAGTCAAATGAGACTAGATAGTATGACCTCTTCACTTCAAATCATCAAGCCGTTGAGGAAAAAACTCTTAGTGTGGTCACAATAGTGCCTGTGACAGGGAAGGAAGGGACGATCGTCCAATAA
Organism: Podosphaera aphanis; assembly: GCA_022627015.2. Lineage (NCBI taxonomy): Eukaryota > Fungi > Ascomycota > Leotiomycetes > Helotiales > Erysiphaceae > Podosphaera > Podosphaera aphanis. The sequence continues at coordinate 1,995 of JAKRRZ010000887.1, forward strand.
ATTCTCCTTGCGACAAAATTCTAATTCTCCCTGGCTTTTATTTTAAACTTGTGGGGTAATTACAGTTGGTACTACATGTACAGTCAAACCTCGGATAACTTAACTCGTCGGTCGAAGCAGGAAAATAAAGTTATGAGAAGATTTAATTTAAGTGAAATTTCCCACTTTTGCGTTACTATAGTGACAATCACGTGAAACCTAACCATATGAAAGTAAACCACATTAAAAACAGGACTATCATCTCAAAGGTGCTCTTGATCAAGTTGACCAAGGCCTGGACAATTTCTACAAACTTGATCAGCTTCCAGCAATGAAGTGGAGCTTAGCAGTTTGGAAGGAGATTTCGAATCAGACGATTAGCAACTGTTTCAAACATACTGGATTGTTTGAAGAGAGCATTCCGGACCATATTTTGCACACTTTAGAAGCTGATGAACAGTCCATTGAGTTGGGACTTCACGAAGCTTTTAACCGATTAGCAAGCAGTCCGAAATGCAATGTCAATTGCAAATTATCTCAATCCGATTAAAGAGGATCAAGGAGCGATTGAGGAATTGCACGATAATCAAATAATTGAAATGGTTCCATTGCCAGAGGAAGAAGAGCAAGAAGAGCTGGCTGAGGAAAAACCCCAAGTTAGTAGAACGGAAAAACTCAAATCTCTCGGAATAGTGATATCTCTTCTCGATATTTCCAAGGAGAAAGATTTGGAAGTTTACAGGCACCCGAAACGTATCCAGAATGAAATTAGATACTCATCTGGAACCCAAAATACCCTAGATAGATGGCTTTTTTTTTATTCATTCTTGTGTATGCAGCCTTCAGGCTATGACACGAATGACCCTGGTGCGGTACATGGAGCGATGTTTCAACATGACATTAGGGGCACTCACACCGAACATCATTTGAAGACATAACTCGAAGTCAGGCGCCTTACCGCCCTTTCTACCCTCAACCTAGATAGATGGCTTATATAAGGTATATTCTATAAACAACCTCCCTCTCAAAACTTTATTTTCTGTAAATTTAGTAAAGTTATGAAGATTTAAGATATTCGCGCCAAGCCGAGTCGATTTAGCAAAAATAATAAAGTTATGCGGGACTAAGTTATCCGAGGTTTGACAGTAATTAGTAGATGAGAAACAATGTCTTGATTGTGTTTCGCATTACTATCCCCCGATGAATTATTCACAAAGTGTATTTTTCAGATCTCAACTCAGGGATAGTCTCGCGAAAAATAAAATCCAGTTAGATAAGAGATACATAATTCTATATGCCGCTGTCTACAGATGGCCGGAAGATGTGTACAAGAATTTAGCTCTTTCAGTGTCGAGCGTGCGGGGTCAGGCGGACGGACCTCTCCTCATTCAGAGCCGAGGCATCAGATCGTCTTTACTCCTACATGTATGTAAATACTGATGATATGAGTTACTTGCGATATGTGCATACACTTATCGTAAGTCTGAAATTCACGGAAGATGAAAAATAGTTTTCTCTACTTTCAACCTCAGCCAAGCAGCTTCGAAAATTCACTCGGCGGTTGAACAAAAGATCTTTCTACGTGGTGGCCTCAGATGATCGAGGCTCAACAGACGCCATTCAACAATCCGAGCTTTCTTGGCGCTGGATTAACTCGCACATAATTGTTTGTCTGTCTTTCTCTTCTGTTTTTCTACCCGCGCTAGCGATGTTTCATGAGTCCATGATTACGAATTAGATCCAACGTTGGGATATCCAAATATACAAGACTTTTTTAATTTTGCATACAATACACTTTCTTCCCCTCACCAGTAGAGATGAGCGACATACGGCAGTTCAAGGCCCGCTTTAAAGGACTATTTTGAGGGAAATTGTACTTGCATGTAGATGTATAGTTAGGGTTCCCTCTACTTCCCCTGCTTTTTGCTCTTCAATTGTACATGTAGTTTCAGCAGAAGGAAATCCCAGCAGTTTCTTAGTGAATATTGAGACCTTTGTGGTAGGTCTTTAGTGTGCTGGTATAGTATGGTCAGGTTCATCATTGGCTTCTGTGATAGTCTATGCCATCCAATTGACTTCCAAAATCTCGTATTTTAGTATTGTGAGGCATGGCGTGACATTGCAAGAGATTCGTGTCAAGTCTGACAATACTTAAATACGAGATCTTGGAAGTCAATTGGAGGGCATAGTACATGTAATTGAATATACGGATCAACTGGGGGATTGAAAATAATCTTGCAAGAAAATCGTGTTCATAAACACATATATTTGACGCCTGTGAATATACACGTATTTCTCGTAGAAATATTTTCAATAGCTAGGTGGCCCTTCGAGCTTTGTTCTTATATAATACTTATTCGGGTCAAATGTCAAATTAATTATTAGTTCCACCTGTCGGCTGTAAGTGCCTTATATTTTTTGTCACCTCGTAACGACGTTTCTAAACAATCAATCTTTCAACTTTGATCACTACGACAACGTCTATGGCTAGACTGAAAAATTCATTCATTATCAAAAATACGTTGATTATTTTTCCTATAAAATATTGTTCCCTGCAAATTAATTCTCCGCTTAATTTCTCATTCTCATCTGGCGAGCAGCAAGCAGTCTTAGACCTTCGCACGTCGACGTCACAGTCCCGCTTAGACAGCCCTAGTCTGACGAACCCCCGCGCTTGACTTCTCAAGTTCCTCCGTCATATCTTTCATCTGTTTCCCCGACCCGGCTGGACAAAGACCTTATCGATAAATCTTCCCAAGGGAAAAAACAAAGAGAGATCCCGTACCTGCCTACACCTCCACCCTCCCCATTTCTCGTGCGTTCGATAATGCCGGCGTCTATTCTCAGCTCCCTTGACAGTGTTTCTAATGAATATTCTACTTCACCCTCACAGTCTTGCACTCATCGTGCTAAGCACTCTGTATCATATACCGGCCTACCACCCTCCCCAGTTGATAGCGAAATGTTTGAAGAAGCTTCTGCGACGATAAAAGAAGAAAAACGTTTAGTGAGAGACATCACTCGCAGCACACCTGGCGATCCAAAGATCTCGCTGGAGACAAGTCCCGAACAGAGAGCTATTGCCCGAAAGAGAAGTCAGTACTACGAAAATGTATTTGCGGCAAACCCTAGTCCGCTCTCGACTGCGAGAGATCGAGTCCTCCGAGAGTCGTTAATTATGGCTGAAATCAAAACCAATGTTATTGTATGTAGATCTGCTGCGTATCGGCTGTACCTATTATATAAACTAATTAATTTCAGATTCAAGATGAATTTAATTTTATCACAGATATCTCGTATGCTCTTTCAACTCGTTATCAGCGGCCCGAAAATTCAATATTAGTAACCGTAGCTCATTCTTGCTGCGTACTCTTTGGAGGCAACTTTGATCCGGCATATATTCTAAATGTTACTGCACATCCTTCACAAGTCCTACCCGTAACGAACAAGAGAAATGCTGCACTTTTGGGAAAGTCAATGGAAGACGCCTTGGGGGTATCTGCTGAGCGAGGAGTTATTAAATTCATGGCCATTTCTGAGGACAACCTCGCAAGTAACGGCCGGACTGTCGCAGGAGAAATTGAAGAATTAAATAAATTACAGCAACGGGGAGCTTCCAGCTTAGTAAGAAGCCTCTCATCACGGGGTACTCTGCGAAATAGACGAAGACCTAGTATGAAGTCGCTACAAGGTCAAAAAAAGATTAATCTCCCAACACACAATGAGGTAATTTCTTCGAGGACAACACCGCCAGCGAGCAGAGATTGTGATCTTCCCTCATTACAAGAACAACCATCAGATGTGATGGTCGCGGGTCACGGAACAAATCAAGTGCGAAAGATAGGTCGGCGAAGTTTCATGGCTTCGATATTTGGCAGAGCAGGTTGACGTCAATTTTGAATGAATAACTTTTTTTATGCATAACAGGGAGACCACGGTATTGGATCAGATCACTGGATTTTTTTGCACAGCGAGGAGTTACTATGGAATTACTTACACCACCTATTCTTTGAACCTGGTGATTACTTCAAGGTACGAGTTGATGACAGTCATGTATTCTGTTAATGATAAAAGTTGCGATTGTTGACGGACGGAGTACTCTAGTGTAGAAGGATGCTCAGATATTGCTAAAAAAGTAACTTTTTCGGGACTTGGCCGTTTTGCTTATCTTCTATGGGAAGTAAATGCAACTGACTGTCCTTCAAAGATTAAGGTTAGATTCGTATTTGCCATTGTTGATGCATTGATGTGCAACCTACAAAGTTATCACGATCCGAAAGATAAAGCATTAAGCGTCTTAGAGGCTGACAAGGTTAAGCTAATCTTGAGCTCACACAAATTTTAGGTCGGAGCAAATTCTCCTATCCACTATAACACCCATGATTATACAATTGTACAGCACATAAGATCTTCGTTTTAAATATCACGTTGCTTTTTTTGGTCATAAGGGTCCTATAGACTAACCATCCTACAAACCCTATCACTGAACTAGCTCGACTTCTGGAATTGATGAGACAGACTTGTATCGTTTCCATAAAATCATAGTGCCAATAGGGACATCAGCAGAATTCATCAGCTTAGGAAAAAGCCTGATCATCAAACAATATTATACCACTAGTGGTAATTATGCCTTTCAAAAACCCGTATTTTCACATTGTAAGGCTTGGCGTATCATTGTATTAGTTTCCAATCGCATTACATGTACTTAGATGCGAAGTTTTGCAAGTCAACTGGACGGCATACTACCCCGAATCCGTTCAATGATAAACTGCTAATAAAAGATTTACACATAACTCGTCAATAACAGAGTAAAGGGGCGTATAGAAATTCTTGTAGCGTTTTACCTTCCGATGAGTTCAGGGTAGTAGTATCGCAAGACTGGATACAATCCTTCGTTGTGTGTGGTAGTGTACGTCGTCACTGGGTGGGTGATGTAAAAATGACGCGCATTCTGCTCTCTCCCACTGAGTCCCGTTTTGATGACATTGCTACTAAAATTTGATCTGGCCGGACTCGAATTCACGAAGGAGTGGTCCGGTGTACTCCCCGTGTCCAAATGGTCCTACAGCTCGTATTTAAGTATTGTAAGATTCAGCAGTAGAAGTCATGTCTTTTCTTTTTTTACCGAGACCTACAATAACTAAATTCGAATTTATGAAGTAACTTGGGATTAGTAATTAGGTGTAGGCGGGGCGCAATGATGAATCAGCGGTGTTGAAAAAATTAGTCAGCGGTCCTACCTAGTCCAGGTTCCAGACAAATGGAAACCCATCAATTCATCTCCCCACGGAACCAGAGTGGATTTCCTCTGGGGCGCTCAGGCCGTCGCCGAGCTCACACGATTGCTGGCATGGGTCATCGGAGCTGCATGCTGTGATGGCTCAACGCATGTACTGAGCTGAAAGAACCATTTAATCCGGTTCATCCTTTCATCTACCGCATCCTTGCGCATGATAGTGGGCAGAGAGTACTCTAGTGCGCCACAGACGGACTAGCCGCCGTTGGCGACGGACCAGTGCGACCGGCTGACCTGCTACACTGATCACGAGCATCGCCTTCTGCCGACCGCAAAGCAACGCACTGCGGGATATGCCTTGGCGGCGGCTCGCTCGACATCCGCTCGGAACGACTGGTCGACGAGTCTACCTACCTACAAGTACAACGCTTGGCTCTCGCAGACCGGTATCACTGGGCCCCTCGGTCGGGGCGTAATAAGGCTCGTATCATGAACTCATCCACGATGCGACTACACGCAAGACAAGTTCCGGCTCTTATCTATCACGGATGATGTTTTGTGTTCACCACGGTATGAAGGGCTAGATCTGCGGCGCTCGTTAGGGTTGCCATCCTCGCTTGATCGTACCTTGGCAGTCAGTGCTCGCGCTGTTCGCGGCCACATGGTCCACATCCTCGGATACCACTACCGGGTGAAAGGATAAGCAACAAGCGATCACTGATGTGTACGATGCGGGTCGTACTATCCCGAGCCCATGTAAAGGTAAAACGCTAATAAAATTTCTGTGCATCACCTGTCAATAATAGAGTAGAGGGGCGTACAAACTTAGCGATTCAGTACCTTGAGAAGGGCTCGGGGTAGTTGCCTTGAACTATATGGAGGTCAGGATGAGATGGTTGTAATGAACTGGCTGGCCACAGCGATAGATAAGCTATCCGGCCACCTTCATTCCCCGGAAGACCATATCGATGCAGAACCTAACACTCAGCACCGAGAGCACTATAAGGAAGAGATTATTATAACTGAGGGTCAGATAGCTGATGCTGTCTGATTTGCTGAGCTGCATAGTGTTCCTTGACCGCGCCGACATGAACCGGGCCCAATACATCCCTGAGATTAACTACTTAACGCCATAGATCCGAGGACGAATTTGTCGACCCACCCAATCTGGCGGGAGAAACCAGGTGGTCAAGATTAAGAGCATCGACTCGTGATTAAAATCCTCATCGCGAAGAACCCGTTTATAAAAATAACATTACATGTACAATTGGTTACCAAACCCGTTTTAATTTATCAAGAACCATGCCATCCGTGGTCCATACTTTTTAAAGTATCACATGCACCTTCTGTTTGTTACACGAAAGCAACGCACACGTACAACATCATTAAATATTCATACCAAATCCTTGAACATTGGTATGGGCTTGAGTTGGTGAGCCATGAATTTTGCGCGGATCTCAGCTAACTAACTATGTTTGCACCTGATTTTGTAAAAGTTGTTGCTCAAATCAACTTTATGAAGAAGACGCCATCGCAGTGATATTCAAAAATTAATTCAGTAAGGTTGATATGTTCTGATCCAAGGAATTTGGTTGCGGTCCGAATGGATGTTTGAGGGTTGTCCTACTAGTACTGAGTATTTGGCGAAACGTACGTAGAATCATGAACTGCATTTGCATGGTGTAACGGTGCACCATCCAGGCCGTTGTCCCGAATAGATTCTGGGTAACCTGAGCAGATCCCCTGAAAACACTGGTCTTGTGTAACTCACTGCGAAGATTTGGCGCGGTAGTTGATTTTCATGTATAGACGTGATCCGAAAGCAGGCTTACCTCAGTCTAACCCCTCTCCGCCACCCCCCACATCTTTAATTTTTGCTATCCCGCATGAGACTTGCTTCGTATACAACCAAAACTCCAATCATGATGTTTCGAATTTGAGAATCTATTCCGAAAGCCATGCAAGATTCGGAAACCAATTTACAATTTTCTGAAAAAGAAGTTGCTGCTTCTCTAAGTGGATCAAGAAACACGCCCCGTGGGTTTCATGCAAGTCGAATATCGTAGTGAAAATCTCACCACGAACCGAAATAATAATCTTCGAAACGAGAGGATATTCTCATTGAGTTGGTTCTCTATACGTATGCCCGAGGAAAACTTCGTAAGCAGACGTGAGCGCGAGACATGGCCTCTGGAATGCATAGTCATTGCATCACTTGGGGAAGATTGAATGCCAATGTTCATTAAAATGAAGAATGAGGTTATATTTAACTTTGATTAATAGATGAAGAGTTCATAAGTCACTGGGATAGATCACATGGCTTTGGATACATCTTACAAATATTCAAAGTGGTTGAAAATCCGTATAATATGCCGAACTGCTGACATCTAGATGATGGACAAACAGAAACCGGGACTTGGCTTTTTTCGAGCACCAAGGCATTCTATCTCTCCGGATATGCTCATAAATCTATTAACACACCTCAAAATCGCGAAAGTACGTCAATTTCCGAGGTCATCGATGCGACTGGTAAAATTATCAAGCCGGTGTTGGTATTAAAATGGGGTAGCCTAAAAACGTTATAATTCGGGGAAAATAGGCCAGGGTAGATCTATAGAACGTCTAGATTGCTATTGAATAGTTTATCAATAATTCCTTGCATGAAATCGAGCTTGATACCGACTGATCTCGGATGCTCCTCTCGGTGGGTGATGGCAGTTATGTGGACGAAGCTTTCATGCGGAAATGCTAAAAAAACATTTGAACCAGTATTTTTTCTGGCAGACTCTTCCCATAATCTCCCGTCGCTCGATCTCGTTTTTTGGTCGAGTTTGAAGTCCCACGACTGAAAAATCATCATATATCTCGTGCGCCACAGAGACGCTGCAGCTGTCAAGGAAAAACGCTTCATCGCCGCATATAATTGGACTGAAACTGGAATTCCCATAGAAAGGGTGCTTCTAGGGGATAAGAAAGCATCTATTGTTGTTCTTTGAAATCCTGAAAGCATCTGAATTCATCGCAAGTACTTCAATCGTTGAGGATAGACATCTCTCGAAGAACCATTCACATCATATGAGGATAATCTGAGGCCGAAAACAATCCAGGTATTCGTAATAATACCTCAAAGTATTCGGGAGCTAAATAAAACCGTATAGACTCTCAAATAGGGGAAGAGAACATCACGGAAATTTTCAGGCACAGGTTGTGTAGTAATTATAGCGAGCTGGACAAATTATTCCATTGGCGTAAGTCCATGATAATAGGACCATCAAAAACTTCTTGATCTATGCAGATAGTATGCTAGATGTATGGACATGTACTAAGTCATCGCCTGAATTTTCACTATCTTGTTGAAAGATCACTATATAGGTTGATAAAAAGCGAGTTAAGAGAAGATAGTTCCGAACTCAATACTTCAAGAAGAAAATGGATAGATCTTGACGAACGAAGCTGAAGCTGTGTCTTTATGAAAAGATATCCAAAATACTTTGGACCTGTTTCATTCGTGTGCCAAAGAGCAGATTGTATGGGTACAAGAGCAAAATAGCTTCTAGAGGTAGACTTGATCCTTAATGTAGCGATCAATACTACCGCACGGAATAAGGGGTATCTTGTGTACCGAGAGAAGCCCTGTTGACCTAGAGTGGAAAGCCAGGCAAAGCATTATTCGATAAGTCTATGATCTATACCGTCCAAGGTTAAGATTTCGTTCTGGACTCCCCCTGGTTGGTACGGGTTCTTCATCTCGCTCAAGACAACAACAAATATAATCAAGTCATCACAAGGACTGCTGATGGTAAATCTCATGGGATTACGGAGTGGGTATCGCTTGTCTTTAAGTCAGGCGCAATCAATCACCAAGTTCATATATATTTGCACGACCGGACAAAGAAATAACTAATATCTTTTTACTCTTAATACTAACATAGCTTTTGAAAGCCTAGATATATATGCCAATTGTCACGGGCTGCGCCCTGGTTATGCTGTGGCTAGTGGCTGTGTTGTGGCTATTGGTTGGTGGGGTAACACCAGGGACCCCGGCACGAGTTTTGTTTATAAAGCGCACTCCCCCTTACTTTGTACCTCTTAAATCCCCGTAGATAAATATACATAGTTTGTGGCACCGTATTCCGCGACAGCGAGACCGCTTTGCCCCTTCACACCTATGAATTTAACACCGATATTTGGCTGTCATCAAAATCTCGGATTATTGTTAGCACCAACAACTGGCCTTGGCTAGTTCAAAAAGCTGATAGATTCGTCATGCATAAGGTCGACCGAGTAAAACCTGCAAATTTGCAGTCCCGGTATTGTAGGCAGATAGTTTGATATCTACTGTCCTTGAACTGGTGCGAAATATGCGCCAGTGTATCGTCACTTTGAAATCTCTCGTTCTTCCTCCAGTCATGATGAGATTTTCCCTTTGAAATGGGGAGCCGCCTTTGAGACTTGAAGATAAAGCATAGCCTTGGTGGCAGGACTTGATCTTTACTGATCTTCATCTGGAGTGCATTATATTCAGAGATTCAACGATACCGTGGACTACTGACCACATTACATATCCTCAGAGACCAGTAGTCCAGGTTCCACTTGGTCTCGCCCCTAGTATTATTTCATTCTTTCGGGATCGTTGATGCTCAATCGGAACGAGAGGGCAGAATCATGGAACCTGCACGGGAACCCTTTGGACTCATTTCCTGTCGTCAAGATTCGAGGATGTTACGGTCAAAAAATTCGGGTGGTTGCTATACATCATAAATGAATCCCTCACTCATTTCAGGCATTCTCGTCTGGTGGGTGCATGAAAGATAGACTCAATCGATGGGCAGAGGACCCTCGTCCCCTCGATGTTAGAATAAAGTTTATCTCTGGCGAGAACTCTTACATCGTGTATGTAGTATCTCATCCAATCTTTCTATACGAAGATTGCTCAATCATGGAAGTTCTTCATTCATCCATGTGCAAGCTAGGTAATGAGAAACACAGCCAACATAAATAGATTTGGAAAAGCTGGGATTAGAGACTGTCACGTTATGAAAGTACTGAAAAGCACAGCTTAGCAAGTGAGCATATCATTGAAAGCTTTGCAGTATCGATGGCTATCTATAAATAAATTCTCTACTTAAACACAAGACGTCCTTTCCTCTTTCATGAGAAGAAATCTGATATTCATCAGGAATTGTAATCTAGCCAACGTTTCGAGGCCTACATGTATCTTCTCACGATAGTAGGGAAAGATCTAGAATCTCTGGCTTCAAAGAAATACGCCGATGACGAGAAAGAGATTGATCTGTGTGGTTTTTGGTGTTAAGCAAGTACTATCCGGATTACGATCGAACTCTGCGATGGTCTCTGCAGCGTTCGGCGTTGGGTAGGGGTGGTGGTGATGAACTCTTTAAACTTGTATCGAGGGTAGAGAAACGATATATAAAAAGGCGGGAGCTAGCATCGGTACCGAGGGTACCTCATGAATTAGAGTCACCGGCAATTTCACATGACCCTGAAGAAGTGTAATCTTGTTTTTGGCCGAATATAACGGGAAATGCGGCGGAACATATCGCATGATGTTTCATGTGTGACAAGTATGAAGATGCGCAAGACTCAACATACGCCTCCTATTACTCTCACACGGCCAAACTAGGGTCAGGGGAACTCTATAAATTTTGCAGGGTCTTTCCCAGAAACTATTTTCGTTGGTCGTGGCCTGAGCTTAAGCATCAATTCATCGAAAGCCCGTTCCCAGACGTGTTGTTGCGATTTTCACCCCACTCAATCGTGGTCGATTATTACACTCGGGTTGTATTGATATTTTCTGTGGTTCGTACAAACATTTTTATTACTTCTGATGGCTGTTCGGAGTATATACTGGACAGGCTTGCCCAACCGGTCGTGAAGGACTCTGGGAAATACTTCAAAAGATAACTCGCTCAAGGTGCCGATCAAGAAACATACGATGACGCGGATCCTGTCACTGCTGACGGCTGCTCATACACGCACGACAAAGATATTCAAATTACGGAAATGGTACTCAAGGGAAGTGCTGAATCTGTTTATTCATGGCCCTTATTTTCCCTTCTTTGACTTATCCCCCAAGAGCGTAGCCCGAAGAGTCAGATTCCAGCAGTCTCTCGATCAGGATCCCATTGACAATTTCAAAAGCGGTGTTCTGCTGTGGCCTCCACTTCCAAGGTGTACCCTTTCCAGTAAGTGCTGTCAATGGTGCACAGGTAATCGAAAATCCATTTGTAAATCTCCGGTGGAAGTTTGCGAAACCCAAAAACTATCTATGTCCCTGAGGTTCTCATGCTGAAAAGGCTCTGGTTTTGGCGACATCTACTCTAACTGAGACGGTTAGGTCTTCTGCTGAAATAACAAACCCTAAATATATAATTATTTAAACGCACTCGCATTTGTCAATCTCTTGGTCTTCTCAAGCTTCTCCGAGACTAAATTTACGGGGCGCGCATAGTTTACCTACTGAGTGTCGCAAAAGATAAGTACATCGTCAACGTTAGCTAAGCAAAAGTCATCGAGATGCTCTCACAGGGTTTTGTGTTTATATATCTTTGAAACGACGCTGGTGCCCCGTTTAACCCGAGTGGCATAGCCAGTCAAAAAATAGCTAAAATGTGTACAAAAAGCAGTCTTCTATTTATCATCCTTTCTACGTAATCTATGGAAAACAGCGTCGACGTCCAACTTGGTAAATTATTTTGCTCTTCTCCATCCTGCGACGGTCACCTTGATTAGAGACAATGGATAACGATCAGCTCTTGACATGGATTTCAATACTCTGTATCTCAATCCTACGCCAGGCTTCCTCATAAACAATTCTGAAGCTCCTGTAGTTTTTGTTTGAGTAGATCTATTAATGTTTTCATCAGCACTGAAAGATCGTCTCGCGATATCCCATCAAGCGGATCTTAGGGTATTTCATCTCATGGTGCTTTCCGGCATGATGAGGCGGAAGCTGATCACTTTCTTCCTTCTGGAAAAGATAGACAAATTTGGCGTACGAACGAGGAATTTTTCTCGATACTCATCGATATCTTTTTGTCTGGAGCGAGAGCTTTTTGAATATCCAGTCAGCCAAGCCAAGCTAAGATCACTGAGAGTATTTGTGATGTCTTATCATCAACTTTTCGAGCTCAGAACAGTCGCTTAGAATATTCCCATTGACAAGCAAAATGCTACAGGCCGTTGCCACGGTTATCTGGAACTGGATTTTATCCGGCTCCGAACAGGGGCTGTACCTATAATGGAAAAGCCTCCACCCTGCTTAGTAAAGTCTTGCAAGCGACGCGACGCGCTATGCTTACATTAAGCCAAGAAACCCTTTGTCGCCATGAGATTTCTCTGTAGATAGAAAATAAACTGATTCTCAACTTACGATTGCGAGAAGCTGGCGGCGTACCGTTCCCTTACACAAAATTAAATATGTATTTGGCGACGTATTCAATGTACACTAATTATGCAAAAAAGTGGTGAAATGTTCCGCAACATTTCACTTGCAAGCTTGAAGCGTAACAACAACGCCTGAGAATGACCTCAATTTTTGATTACATGTGATTGAGTATCTCTTAGATTTGTAGATAAAGTTTCAGGGTCCCAATTAAACTAGAAAAATGGTTGGATGGTGTAGTGATGTAGTGGTACACTATCCAGGCCGGTCCTCCAAGTAGGGTATGAGTAGCCTAAACATCTACTCCACTCGAGACAGAAGATCGCTGGTTCGACCCCAGCAGTCTATAGTGGACATCCACACCTGACGCACGCTCCCGCGTGATGGCACACTTTTTTTTCAGCAACACTACATTTTCTCCTTGTAATATCTCCGCAACACCACAAATATGGATGCTGCACTTTTAGAATTAAGATCTAATAGTTCACTCAAAGTAGCTGAAGTCGTAAGAAGATATAATGTTTCCCGACCGGCGCTGAGCAGGCGCTTTAATCTCAAAAGTACCAGTATCGTCGAAAAACAGGAATCTCAGCGATTACTCAACAATCAGCAGGAGATGGAGATATTAAAATATATCAGGCGACTCTCGGAGCGCTGTTTGCCACCTACTGCATGTATTA
>JAKRRZ010000888.1:0-15281 GCA_022627015.2 Podosphaera aphanis
TCTGATAAGTCAAATCAATATACAATTACACACCTCTATCTATTCTCATTCATTCCTCACCTTAAGGAATCATACATTATACTCGCAAGTCAGAACATTGCATCTACTCCTTCTCATAACTATAACATGCTGCCATCGCTCGACTGGTGATTATTTATACTGGAGGTCTATGACTCTAACATTACTAACGTATGGAAAACCACGACACAAGTATGCCGGCAAGGCGTCAAAATTTGTTCATTGCCCATGGAGGCGCCACCGAGTACTGTAACAATAATTTGCGCTTAGCATAGGCTGGTGGATTAACCGATGTAAATAACTAGATTCAGATTAGTTTCGTAGAAAATGTCGAAATGACGCTAATACATTCATTATTTTTCGTACACGTAAGACATACAAATTGGCGAGTATCATTTTCGAAATAGGCTTAGCCAAAAATCTTTTCATAGATATTTGTATGGCAAAATCCCTGTCGTAAGTTGACTCTCACATTCAGGACCCTTGAGAGAGAGTAGGATATATCTCGCTTAACCCTGCTACATACCCAAAAGCTGAAGCAGTGCTACCGGTTGCCTAATTACTAGACCCTGACCCCCTGTAAATCATTTGAGCCTTGGCGCTCCGATCTCCGAACCGGCGTACAAGAGACAAGACAACAACACCTTCAATAAAACATCATAATCATCGAGCAATCTTGAACTTATTCAGCATGACTGGTCAAGATGATTCTGGAGAGGATCAGCCTCAACCTTTCGATGCCATAAAACTCGAGCCAGCAAAGAAAAGGAAAAGATCAAGATCACCTACATCGTCTAACTCTCGACGGTCTGAAATTCATCCAGAGTCCAGAAGGAGATCGCCAAGCCCAAGGACCGAAACAAGACGACGTTCAGCCTCTCCACCTGCTCGTAAACTCAAACGGCCTGGTAAACGAGCCCGAATTGGAGATGCAGAACGCGAACAAATCAAACAAAGACAGCTGGAACGCGAAAGAGAGGCCGAAGCCACCAATGCTGCAATTGCTGCGGCTAAAGGGATTCATAATGCTGTGAAAGAACATTACAATGCAGTTCCCGAGCGAGGTCGAGACTGGCGTAAGACAGATAGTCGTATCAAGGGCCTTAGAAGCTTCAATAACTGGGTGAAAAGCACGATTATCCAAAAATTCTCACCGAATGAAACGTATAAGCCGCCTGTTCGAGAAAAAGGTGGCGTTGTTGTTTTCGAAGGATCCCCAACCACAAAAGGGCTTCTGGTGCTGGATATTGGTTGTGGAAAAGGCGGAGACCTAGGAAAATGGCAACAGGCACCCCAATCAGTTGATCTATACGTTGGAATAGATCCAGCAGACGTATCTATCGTACAAGCTAGAGAGAGATATCGACAGATGTCGTCTCGCGATGGTCGAGGCGGTCGAGGCGGTCGAGGAGGCCGGGGGGGCGGTAGAGGCTATAATAGTAGAGCCCAGCAACGACTATTCCACGGAGAATTCCATGTTCAGGACTGTTTTGGCGAATCCATTGAAAAGCTCTCGATAATTCGAGAGGTCGGATTTGACGGTTCCGGAGGACCCGCAAGCTTTGGTGGTGGTGGCTTTGATGTTGTCAGTATGATGTTCTGCATGCATTATGCTTTTGAAAGTGAAATGAAAGCCCGGCTCATGCTTAAGAACGTAGCCGGAGCTCTGAAGAAGCGTGGTAGGTTTATTGGATGTATCCCCAACTCGGATGTATTGAGCGAGCAAGTAAAAAAGTTCAACGCTAGAAAAGCTCGAAAATCAACCAACTCTAATTTAGATACCACATTAACCTCAGATCTGAACGGCAGTGGAGAGATCGAGGAAGGTGAGGCAGAAGAGGGTGCCTCATGGGGCAATGAGATTTACAGAGTCCGATTTCCTGGAAAAACGCCCGAAGATGGCATTTTTCGCCCTCCCTTCGGCTGGAAATACAGCTTCTTTCTCCATGAAGCTGTTGAAGAAGTCCCTGAGTACGTGGTTCCGTGGGAGATGTTTAGAGCCATCGCGGAAGACTATAACCTTGAGTTGCAGTATCACAAGACCTTCAGTGAAATTTGGAAGGCCGAGAAAGACGATAGCGTGCTTGGTCCGCTGAGTGAGCGTATGGGTGTGCGTGCTGAAGGCGCTGGGCCCTTACTTGTGAGCGACGAAGAGATGGAGGCGGCGAGCTTTTATGTAGCTTTTTGCTTCTATAAAGTATAAGATCTACGGCGCTACGAATAATCAGGCTCCAATGCAACTTCATCTCTTTCAGGAACACGTCAGAACATTCACCTATCTCACAAACAAAGCATGCTGGCCATCTAAAAATCAATATTTTTTTGCGTCTTCCTGTATCATTGCCTGCGAAAATGCAGTTAGTTCACAAATAAAGATTCTACGATCTGTAAAAATAAAAAGCTGAAAGCATTTTTATCCTCGACTTCTCATTGTTCACACCGCTGACATTGTCTGAATGGCCCTGCATGCCACATCAGAGACAGGTGTTATAAAGGTAAGAGCTTACGAAGGATATATTGACTCAAGGTTTTGGAATGATGATGAGAAGAATGAGTATTAACTGCTGATATTATTGATATTCAGAACTATGTAGATTTACGAGGTTGAAGAGGTATCTTATATACATATATGAGATGGTTAAAGTATCGCTTTGATTTCCCGATTAAGCATCACAGATCCTTCGAGAATCTTCCAACAGGTAGTATGATCTAGGACCACCGCGTTGATAGTGTTCTGTCAGTTACCTGCTCATTCTGGAATCACCTAGAAAGTTCTACCTTCAGTTCCAGTGATGATTACCTTTTGTCATCGTAATCTCAACCATCACCAGCACAACAACAGGAACCATAAGTACATGTATTACCCATGTACCCACGAGTTATGTTTATTTTCAAGCAACGAAAGAATTTTGAAAGGAAATTTTAGATTTTCTAGATCTGAGTTACTTCCATTCAGTTTAATGCCCTTTCGAGCGCGTTCGGGCTTGCGTTCATAGCCATGGAACAACACCTGACCCTTCAACCCATCCTTCCGATTCATTTAGATAATTACTCGTATGAGACTGACTTTCTAGGAACGGTACATGTGTTGATCTACATGTATTTAAAGTAAATTTTAGTCGGCTTTTTGGACTAAGTACTTCGTTTAATGAGCTTTCAAATATGTATCTAATTTATTTCACATTTTGTTTCCTTGAAAGAGAGAACGTAAATTTGATACGACACGTACTGTAAACACTAATCGGCCTCTAGATTAAGAAGCAGAAACAGGTTGATATTAAACTTTATTTTTTGAAGTTGCGATGTGTCAAAGATGGACAGTGAACATTATGCATGTTCTATGCGAGCAAGCCCGTGACTATGGTACTGGTCATAGTGACTTTTACATCTGTTACAGCAACGACAAACGATCATCGACCCACTTGGGTTGCTTGTGTAGATAATTTCGATGTAATTAGACAACTTGACACGCTTGGTAGCTTACAGCCGCGCAAGCACGCCAATCGTCCCATGGGAGACAAGAGGCCGGGTCAATCCCGTGAGCCTACTTGGCGTTAACCGTTGATAATAATAATAATAATGACAAACGATCATCCGATCGGGCGGCGTTCACTCCCGCCACAACGCTCCTCCCTGGACCTGTAGCAACTAAGCTATGTATCTATCCTAGAGGACGTTAAGTTTTCAGAGTGAAAACGATATTGCGGTACGAGAATAATCTCCAGCCCCCCCGTGACCTACAATGACTCAGTGCTTGGGTGAGTTAAGTCCCTCACATCGATTTTCGGAACGCCTCTTTTCAGCAGTACTGCGTACTGCGACGTGAGAATGTCATCCTAGAGTAGGCTGTTCCGCATGTGTTCTATGTATGCTGATCTGGGCTTCGGCTATCCTGAACCTAGCCAGGATAGAAGGAAGAAATGCTTCTCTGGAGGCTTTTTTGGATAAGATGAATTGCCTTGTCGCAGCCAACACGATCCCGAGCGTGGTAGAAACCCATCGCATCAGAGCTACAAATATTATACAAATTCCGCACCTCGTTGAAGAGAAATCGACCTCCGTTTTAGATCGAGAAACTCGAGTCAGGCTTCGTCTACCATAGACGTGACGCGGGAAGCCACGAGATAAGAGCTGATGAGGACTCGGAATCCACATTGATTCTGTGATAATAGTAAAGTATTCTCACCAACTTATTTCCGCTAACCATCTTTTCACACTTGTGTACATAGAAAATAAGCTTAACTATTAAATTGTTTGACGTTCATCTTTATGATGGCCGTTTTGGGATTACTTTAAGCTAAGGTGGAACATCAATTAGGAACATGTTTCTGACTGATTTTGAAACAGATCTTCTCTCTAATGTTGTAAATCTTTATTTCGATGCTTCCAATGAGTGTGTACCTCCGCCCATGTAGTATCGATAAGATTTTTGCAGTATTTTATCAAACGTCAGGAGCATCAGACATATGATTTTTGTACAATTTTTAAGATGCTGTGATAGTTAGTAGATTTGTAGATTTGTAGGCGAGGTTGATGCTTAATCAGAAGCATCGGCTTGATGAGAAGGCGGTATTCGAGTAGAAAGATCGTAGAAAATATCAATAATGCTTGCTTCTCTTTAATTTTACATATTTCTTTCATCCTCTTGCCATTTTATTCAAAGTTCACAAAGATTAGCAGGCTGCCTTATCGAGACCCGAGCGCAATCCATCCTGTACTGAGGTTTATTTTCAAGTTGCGAGCTCTTTAAGTTTGTCTATATCGGACAGCAGAATGCGAAATGCTTCTTGTGTTTTAAGGCTTCGTTCAGCCATCAGCGCTCCATATATTTCTTGGCAGGAACACATGTTTTAAAAAATAGGCTATATGTACTGATGATTCAGTTGACTATCGCAAAAGACAATGCCGATTTTTCGGACTTGGATAATTTTCGGCTGCAACCTTCTTGCGAGTCATGAGGATTTATTGCAAGTGTCCCATACCAATATTAATGCAGTGGGCTTGAAAGGCAATTTTGTTGAAGCAAATTTTATTATAAAGAACGACAGTTAGATAGATCTTCTCGTATAGGCTCTCGATAAAGGCTATGGCCAAGAAAGAGAAGAGAAAAACGTCCTATTTGGAGGACAACTGTGGTAGGAGCCAGCCACTGGATGGTTCAATCTGTCTTATATACCCAGATTTGACGATCGATTTGCGCCCCAGATCCGCTGCGAGCTTGCGGAGGAATTACCACTGGGTGCATCTTACCCTATTCAGGCAAATTCACCATCTTTCAAGTCCCAAAGGCTGCCTTAAATTTTTTATCGTGAAATTTTTCTATTTTAATTTGCAGAATAAGTGAACAGATAAATGCATCATCAGAGGTCATATCTGAAATAGAATTTATTCTGATCTGTTGGTAACACGCAGCTGAAAGTACGGAGGTTTGCCATTTTAAAACCTAATAAAATTGATTCAGAGGAAATGACATTTTTGTCTATGTTCTATCATGACCATTTTTAAGGTAATTGAGATTCTTTTTTTGAGGGTACAGCCTTATAGACCTAATGAGAGAGATTCCAGTAGGCTGTACTAATGATTGTATTTTTTCCTTTGTGGAATTGAAAAGAATTGAAAAAAAGTAGTGATACCGCGCACTTATTTAGGGCATTATAAAGAAGATGCAGATTTCTTCCTATTGATCATGAAACCATCACGGAAGAAGCATGAATTAGGTTAAACATACAGCCCTCGGCTGGTCCAGCCTCGCTGGCCCTTCCATGCCCACAACCAAAAAAGGCACCCAGCCCAAACACTGACGGACATCGCCCAGAATGTAGCTGAGTAGCAAGATTTTCCAAAGCAAAAAACATCGTGTTCATCATCGGGTCTACGACGATTTTGCGCATTCATCTGGTAAACTATAGAGTAAATGAGGCTCCAGAAAGTTGCACCTAGGGCCGGGACCATCGCAATAATGCCCCAATTAGTACCAAAGTTTTCAACGCCCCAGATAACACCGATGATAAGGGGAGTTAGGCTGAAAATCGCACCGTATCCACATCCGATGAGTGAAGAGATAATCCAGAAGCGCTCGGCATGGTTTTGAATTAAACCGGTGGCGAGCAGGACCTGACCTATCGAAAGAAGCAGAGCAGAGCCGATTAAAAACGAGACGCGGGATATTGTCAAATGATAGAGAGAGAATGGCGATTTATGTTTGCGAACTATATTATTAATTGAGGTGTTATGGTTACTAGTTGGGCTAGGTGCTAAGAAGTCTGTAAGGGAGCCAAAAACTATGCGTGCGACTGTCGAAGTTATTGCTACCACTGATATCTGCGTTCCTGCGGTTGTTTTAATGAAATTTTCATTCGAGTGAAGTGGATGGAGTGTTCCAAGGATAGTTCCTAGATTCGTGCAGAACGCTTCGCCTGGGCCTGATACCAGAAAGAAGCCAGCTGCGAGCCACCACATTGTGTGATCCTTTAGAAAATTTTTATCTAGTTGATTGTGGAACTGCATTTTCCTGAGACTGTCTTCTTTGACTTTTATGATTCGCTGCGCTTCCGCTACGCGATCATTGGACTCGTCACAGGTTGACCCATAACTTCTTTGGCAGCTGCTGCCCTGAGTGTTTTCCAAGAGTCTACTTCGTTCTTCATCAACCTCGAGAATCAAGTCATCTGTGTCAACAATTCTAAGAAGAAAAGTACCAACAAAACCAACTGCGAATAGCAGTATGGCTAAGAATAGGAAAAACTTAAACACGTCGACATCTCCTCTACTTCCATCTGGGAGGTGCTCATAGAGTATCCTCGTCCCAACCTGGCTCTGCCATAAGCCACTTAACCCAAAAGCAGCAATTGGACTCGCCATAGCAAATCCCTTATGCTTGCCTTTTCCAAAATTCTTAGCGCATGTAGTAACAGCGCTTAGATACATCATGGCAGTCGCTAAGCCAATCAGTACAAACGCAATTACCATTATCCAAACGGTAGAGCCTTGTGCTTCTCCTAGACCTGGCGAAACTTTTGATCCATTATTGTATGTAAATGCTGCTAGAAGGTATCCAATTAAGTATAAGATGGCAGACGCAAAGGAGAGTGGTCCAGGTCCGAAACGATCACATATGAAGCCGAAACCTGATGCCGAAAGATAAAGGGCAAGTTCTGCGGCGACCGACGCCGTATTCACTTGTATTTGAGTGAACTTCAATCTCTCCTGAAATAAGTGGCCATAGAGCGAATAGACATTTATGGACCCGGCACAGAGACACGAACTTATGGCAGCGGCATATGAAATGTAGCACATGATATCTCGCCTTCGGCGAATTTTTTCATTAATCCTAGAGATGGAGAGAGACATCAAGTCTGAACGACTATGACACGAGGTAGAAGCGGTTGAGGTAGCGAGAACAGACGTCGTTGAATTGAAAAGAAAGCTGAGAGTTTATCTTAAGCGGCCCTCTGAATGAGTTCATGCCTGGAGCCCAATTCCAAGGTGACAGCCAGTTTAGAGATACATGGATTAATTAGCAAGGGATTGATTGACGTGACGTGCGCCCGCCTTGAGAATTTTGGACCAATCAATCCATGCGGTCAACCTGATCCACCGACCCTACTCCTCTAAAGGTCATGTAGTGTAGTGGTATAGTGTCGGACATCCAAGTGCAACGCATAATCCTTCAATTTTTCAATTATCTGAGAATTTCCCTACAATGATGTTTATTTTTATATCTGAAAACTATTGGTTGTGCACCCTTTATTATTTTAAAAATAAATGAAATTAGATTGTTTACAAAGGAACTTACTACATATAGTCCATTTACTCTTTTTTTTTTTTGAGTTCTTATACCCGATCTGGCGCCTTTTGGCCCACGCAGATGTCGACATCGGTCAGATACAATGATGATATAGTCGTGATGAACATCATGCCTCGGATATCATTTGCAAGAATCACTACGGTTGTGGCAGGCGGCTTTTTCTTCACCCCTACCGAACTATACCATCCGTGAAACTCACTCAAGGGAAACCTCTCAAAAAACCTTGAGTTATCCAGACACGCCACCACCATCATCGTAGCTTCCCTCAGTAAGGTAAGGTCTGCTGGAGTCGAACCAGCGATCTTCTGTCTCGAGTGGAGTAGATGTTCAGGCTACCCAAACCCTACTTGGAAGACCGGCCTGGATGGTATACCACTAAACAATCGAAGTGTTCCTTCGAACTTTTTGAACGGACGAGACGCATGACGTAGATTTCTGCACTTTGAATGAGACTGAACTTGTAGTAGAAGTATATGGCAGCATACAGGTGCTCGCCAGCTCGCAGAAAAAGAATGCTTGTCTCATGATTCCGGAGGATCGTGAACGAATATCAATTATCAAGAATATCTCTGGGCAAAAACTACGATGCCGAGTTTTCTTCGTGGGCAAATGTTTAAAGTCCACGCGGCATCCAGCCCAAGAAATGCATAAGTAATTGTGTACAACCACAGATAAAAACTTGACCCTAAACTAGATTGGGTTTGAGTGGTTAAAACGGTTTTCTTGATCCAAAACTATCAAGCCTGAAACTTCAATTCTACATGTACGACAACTAATATATCCCTTCAGCTTAGCCCAACTATCCATGCCCTGTTATTCAGATTGCTGTTCTTTGTGTTGGAAAAATAAGGGGTATCTTAGTGAAGATCTACAAAGGCTCGTTTAATGGTCGGCATAGCCTGTACCACCTATTGGGGTGGCAATTGCTAATTTACACTATGTGGTTTATTTTCAACGGAATCCCTACCGTTACTCAAAATGTCTACCGATAATCAATCTCCAAGCCAAGTCATGACCCCAGCAGCTGGCACAACTGACGTCCCGGGGTCGGATGGTGGTGTGGTACACCGTCTGGGCCGTTCTCCCAAGTAGAGTCTGGGCAGCTTGGGCACATGCCCCACTCGAGACAGGAGAAAGCTGGTTCGAATCCAGTAAGACCCGTTAACCACACTCTCTTGCTGTGGTGTTTTTCTCATAGCTTGGTGAAAGCATATTCGGATAACCATGGGTTTTTCCCGCTTTTCCCTGTGGTGGGTATTCACGGAAGAGTTTACATGTCGCAAGACGTTATCCTCGTAGTGGTATCTGCAAATGAAATCTGAGTATGAGTGTTCCAGAACGTCAAAATGAGTCATTCTATGAGAAACACACCTTCCGTAATCATACGTGTCATAGCTTCAGGCTGCATACACAAGAATGATTTTAAAAAAAAAAAAAAAAAACTGACGTCCCGGTCTCTGTTCAACACCCCCCCCCCGAGATAACATTGTGATGGCGTCCTTTTTCCAAGATATTCTCGCTGTGGGACTACACCGATGCATGGTCCTCAAAAATGTCGTTCGTCTCGAGGGTCTAGAGACCTTCGACGCATGGGAGTCTAACATGCTCGCGGTGTGGAACAGTGCGAGCCTCTACGAAATAGCCGTAGAGGGTAAACAACCGGTCGAAGGGGCGGTACCAACCGGGCGTAGAGCTCTCAGTGTGCTGTCGGGTTTTGCTGTCGGTGTGTGCGTTCAAGTCGTACACACTGACATTCGCTAACGAATGTTGGAAAAACAAGACCCACACTTGGTGTGGCTTTACTTGCGGAGTGAGTACAAGAAAGAGAATACCTACTCATTTTTACCAACTCGGTACATTCACTCAATTAATAACTGAATTCGACCCATCCCAACCTATTTCGTTTTTCGTTCGCCGCTTGGAAGC
This sequence comes from Podosphaera aphanis, assembly GCA_022627015.2. Classification (NCBI taxonomy): domain Eukaryota; kingdom Fungi; phylum Ascomycota; class Leotiomycetes; order Helotiales; family Erysiphaceae; genus Podosphaera; species Podosphaera aphanis. Next base: position 9,752 of record JAKRRZ010000888.1, read on the forward strand.
AGAACATTGCAAGCTTCGTCGCCGTGCTGAAAGCTCATCGGACCCGTACCGGAGAGATTTTGGGGTTTTCCTAGAAAGAGATAAAACCAAAAGGGACTTCCTTTTGGACTTTTTGAGCAAAATGCTCAAGAATATAGTCGACGAACTGACGACTAAAGACAATTTGACCTACTCTATGGTCAAACAGAAGCTTAACGAACTCGTCTCGAACGAAACCCCACCTCAAACGGCCCTTTACACTCAAGCGAACTCGAATCATCCGCCTCAAAAATCTGCGACTGAAGATGAAAAAAGGAAAAAAGCAATTATTGCAAGAAGTATTTTCCATCGCAAATGTTCACCCATTCCTGGAATTGATGTGAACGGTTTAAAGAAAAGCGGAGTACCCGAAAGGATCCTCGGATTGCCGAAGTTGCCAACATGAAGACTCATTCGGTTGAAAATGTTAGGAAATCTAATTTTATAGTCAATACTAGTGCATCAGCTCATATGTGTCCATTTCTAGAATGCTTTCGCAGGCTCTGTCCATTCACCGGAGTTTTCAACACAAGCTCCGGCAAGGCCGTGGCTGTGACGGGGAAAGTGACGGTGGCGTTAAGGTGTAAATTATCAAATGGGTGTATTTCTACGTTTCAATTAAAAAATGCACTATATGTACCATCTCTAACGCATTCACTTCTTTCCTAGGAAAATGTGAGATTCAAGGGTCATAACCTACATGATGATGAGACTCTAATACAAGCCAAGAAAGGAGATGAAATATGTCTTGAAGCAATCTTTAATGGCTCTATACCGATTGTGGTTGAAGATCACGCTTCCACTCAAGATGTAGCCTTTCTCACTTATGACTATTAGCATCAAGCCTTGTGTCATTCATCCCCTACATCTGTCTCTAAAACGCAGACTATGATCCAGCATTCAAAGTTAATCCCTAGTTGTCCAAGAAATTTTCACCGCGAGGCGTGTGCTCTGTCAAAAGCTACCCACAATAAACCTCATGCAGTTATTAGAAAAATAAGAATAAGAGAACTTTTGCAATAAGACTTATGTGGTCCGTTTCCGGTGCGTTCCCTCGATACCTCCTTTTATGGCATCAGTTTTGTTGATAATGCTACTCGGCTCTCCTGTGTTAAGTTCTTGTCTCAAAAATCAGAGGCTTGTCAAGCTGTAATAAATACGATAACAGAACTTGAAACACAATTTGGGTGCAAAGTAAGAGCATTAAGAACCGATAACGGTCGTGAATATTTCAACAAAGAACTGACCAGTTATCTCACTCATAAGGGAATACGTCATGAATTGACTCTACCGTACACCCCTGAGTCTAATGGAACGGCTAGACGACTAAATCGTTCTATTGGTGAAGGTATACGTGCTATGTTATCAGTTATTTCTGATAAACGATTATAGGCAGAAGCTGTCCAGGCATTTGTCTATACCAAAATCGGTTTGTCTCATAGTGCTGTGAGTGGCCAAACACCCTATAAAGCCTTTCATGGTGTCAAACCAACATTAAAACACTTAAAACCGTTCGGTGGAAAATGCTATTTACATATACCCAAAGCTAAACTTCCCTCGAGTAGTAAGTTTCTTCCAAGAGCTGAACTAGGCGTGTTTGTGGGTTACGGTGCTATAGAACACCACTACAAAGTTTATACTCCCTCAAATAGGCAGTTGACTAATTCTGCGGATGTTTCGTTCCCTCCATTCTTAGGAAAAGATAAGGCAAATTCTGCAAATTCCTCTACTCAATGAACAGTTACTAGCGATTTACCCACCACTACAGTTGTGCATGGAAATTCACAAGCACTTGATCTCCAAACCACTGTAAGACGTGAGAATCACTTTAACCATATTAGTTCACGTTCAATTCCTTCGTCGTTACATGACAAGCACGAAGTTGAACCAAGTGAAAATAAAACCAAACATATTTCTCCTAACCTCATTTCTCAGCCAACTGTTATTCCTTCCGGAAATTAAAAATTCCCTGATGAAATTTCACCACTTCAAACTTGCTCATCGGATCCTGATACTTCCAGAAGAACTACATCAAACCGCTTAATATGACTTCGAGTGTACTCTGACTCGATTTCGGGGGAGTGGTGGAAAAGACCTCGTGTGCAGAACTCAAGCTCTCGGGCTGAATCATCAAATATGATCAACGTTAGACGAAGAAAAGCATTGGTCAGTTTTTTAGAGGTACCAGAACCCAAAAGTTTTAATGAAGCAAAACGCTCGACTTACTGGGCTAAATGGAAGAAAGCCTTGAAAGATGAGATATCGTCGCTCAATGAAAACAAATGTTGAAGAATCAGTCTCCTAGCATTATATCACGTGACTTAATTGACATGTTTATGTAATTCATTATGTAGAACGTAGACAATCCTGGGCAGCAATAAGTTAGCAATCAAATAATACGTACTTGTTCCTGAGATACTTTGACAACAAAGTATGGCGCGTTGTACCACGTCCCACAGGACGAATGATTGTCGATGGAAATCGATCTTTAGAGTTAAAGGAAATGCACTCAGCGAAGTCGAACGATTTAAGGCGCGCTATGTCGCCAAAGGTTTCTCACAGGTCCAAGGATTAGACCATGACGAGACATTTGCACCCGCTGTTTGACTAGATTCTCTACGTTTGCTCCTTGCCATCTCCGAAAGCAAGGGATGGCGACCCAGACCACTTGATATAAAAACCGCGTTTTTATATGGTACACATAACGAATAAATCTTTATGGAACTTCCTGAGGGGTACAGGATTGAGAATCATGTTGCACGTCTAGACAGGTGTATCTGCGGACTCAAGCAATCACCACGAGAATGGTATTTTAGGCTAATTGAATACATTCTCCCTCGTGGTTTTGTTACATCCGATTTTGATCCCTGTGTCCTACAACACAAGACAGGAAACTTGATCGTTGCGATAGAAGTAGATGAAATCGTTCTATTTGGCGATTAAGGGAAACTTATGGATGAAGCTTTCAACTCGCTCAAATCCGAGCTTTAGGTTAATGACATGGGAACGCTTCATTAACTTCTTGGTATTCAAATTGAATATAATAATACAGGTCTTACACTTTCCCAAACTGCATATATTGACCGAGCTTTAGCGCGATTTTCTATGCTGGATTGCAACCCTGTCTCTACACCCATCAAACCAAACCAATGGCTGATGGAGATACTAGAGGAAATGCTAATCTGTATCAGCAGATGATCAGATACATAATAGACATTGTCTCAAGAACACGACCTGACCTCGCATATACACCCTCTCACCTTTCCCAGTTTAGTTCGGATCCTTCCGTCACTCAACTTGGTGCGGCAAAACGTGTCCTATGATACCTGAGAGGGACAAAGGATCTTAAATTAACCTACGATTTGGGATCTCCCTTGGTACTCAGCGGGCATTGCAGTGCTTCATATGGAAAACTGTCTAGATACTCGTCGAAGGTTTTTAGGGTACCTGCTCCAACTTGGTAGTCGTACATTCTCCTGGAAATCGCGTTAGCAACGGACCGTGGCTCACTCTACTTGTGAAGTAGAATACATGGCGCTGGCGCTTGCAACAAGAAAATTCATATGGATTGTTCGAGGTCTCCATCAGATAACTACTGAACATTTACCTATGGCTCTGTTTACTGATAACATATCCGCGATTGAACTTGAAAACAATTCAAGACTGAACGATGCAATAAAATACATTTAAATCTCTCACCATATCACCAGAGAACAGGTCGAAACTGGAGCGCTCACTTTGCTTCATAACCCGTCAGATGAAAATCTTGCTGATATATGCACAAATATTAAGAACAGTACACCACCAGGGCAGAATACTGATCTATTATTAAGCTCACGGGTATCGAATATTGTTCTTATTTACAACATGAAAGCAAGACTCCTTTTGATAGGGAAACATAAAGCAACGCGTCATCACTTCTCGACCCCTGCTATGTTACTAGCCTGATGTAGCTAGATAAAGCTCTAGCAACCAACTAGCCGGATATGGACTGTACGCAAGGCTTCGTGTATTCCTTAACAACAAAGGCACTACCAAAGCCAAGGCTAATCTGATTATGCACTCTCATTATCGGTGCAAATTGAGAGGGAGTGATGAAATCGGTTCCACTAATTGGATATGATCTGCACTAAATGCAAACCTGTTGAGCATGGATTTGTTGCGATTCGGAAATCAATATCACGTGATATGTCTAATATAGATTAAAGTTTGTGTAAACAGGTGGCAGGTGGATCACTCGCTTAATTGTAAAATGATAGGAAGATCACTCGCGAGGGCCGTGGAACACCAGATCACTCAAGTTGTATTATTGTGGCTGGATCACTCACGGTCATCTAAACATGTATTTAATGAGATGTTATGATGTAGCTATTGGAGTATCGGTTTATATCTTATCAAGTACACTTATTCTTTAACAGGATTACTCTGGTTGAATTCAGCGTAGTGACGATTGTGAACTTGTTACACGCTAGTCTGTACTCTTTTTTCTACTAGGGTTAGTTTTCGCCATGCACTAAAACTTCGCTTATGAATATTTTCCCCTTTAGTCGTGCACGTTCCCTACTAGTATTCGCATTAATAAATTATTGGCCTGTATTATCAGGTGTTTAGATTCAATGCCCCCTCACCATGAAACCTCTCGTAATGGCCGTCGCCGACAACAGCATCAATGTTATCATCATCATCACCATTGACATTATTATCAATAGCAAACTACATGTGAATATCCTTTAACTTTAAGATGTGTAAGCGTAAGTCAACCGACTTTCACTGTATATATTTCACAGGCTAATTATTCCTTTCCAAAAAATGAATAAGATACAACCACCTCTTTCAACGACTGACTCCTAGCAATTAAATAGAGACCAACGTCTTCAGGTCAAGAGGTGAAATCGCCTGTGTCGCGGAAAAGATAAAATATGACGAAGAATCTCTGCTGAATGTTTCGGCGAAGTTTCGTGGGGACAGCAAGGTCTCTGCCTCTTTTAAGAGGAATGGGTATTATGATTATGAAGAAAAGGACATGCTCATAGTAGGTATGAAGTATGACTGATACACCTGCTACTGCTGCTGCTGTTCTGGAAAGATAATAATATGTATTCAAAGATTAGACTCTTTATTCTTACGATCTAGTTTGAGGCTGTTATGGTTATGAGCTTACGGAGGGGAATTGTCTTAGGAGGTGGTATCACAGTTGACTGGATTAAATGTGATACTCTAGATCTGGACGTCAGAATGCTTGATGTAGAGTACTATGGTTCAATCTGGGTTGGCCAGAGCTCAGGTATATACACTAAGTAATTGGCCGTGCACGAGCCTTAGTACCAGATAGTGAGCCATAGAAGCTTCTAGTAGCTTCCCACTTATACATGTACTCTCGTTCTAGGGTCGTGAATGTAAATTTCAATTATAGGTAGGGGTATCGCCATACAAAATTCTATAAAAATTGTTTTAGCTAAGCCTATTTCGGAAGTGATACCCGTCACTTTGTATGTCTTACGTGTACGAAAAA
>JAKRRZ010000889.1:0-15265 GCA_022627015.2 Podosphaera aphanis
TTTATAATAATTGCAGGTCGAGGATAAAATCGTGCTGTGCTAGTGCGATTTGACTACCTAGTTAGGAAATTTCTCGTTTATTTCGACATGGGACGCACAATAGTAATTTGCAAGGGTCGCACAATAGCAATTACCTTAGGTATCCTTGCAAAAGCTTACACAAGCATGACACAAAAACCCAGGGTTCCGCTAAGGTCGTTCATGACCAACACTATGAGCCGACAAGACAGGAGTTCAATGTTCGTCCGCCCAGGACGCCGAGGCACAAATAACGCTAGATCGACCGCCCGGAAACGGTGAGCATCATGGCATCATTCCAATCGCGGGCCACGTTTGTGCGTCGCCACCCAAGACACGACGACAGGTCAATCCACCACGGAGGAGTCCAACATCCCCACACAAACCGCCCACCGGCGGCGCAAATCCCCAAGAAATCCCCTCTCAGCGCTCAAGTCTTCGCTGGACCACGTATGTCTGCACACGTCCGCGTCATCCAAACGCATGAAGCCCTGCGGTAGAACAAGTGTTGAATTTCATCGTCCAACAGGGCTAAGGCACATCGAAGCCCGATGACACGACGTCCAGTGTTGCGGCTTCCAGTCGAAAAAGTGAGAAACGCGCTCCAGATCCGCAGAGTACGGCGGAGGAGCCGGTCATAAACCCAGAGCTGGCCTCACCTGCATCTATCCAACTGTGACATCCGAGAGTGATAAAAGTTGAAAGTCTGCTCGCAAGAGTTACTCTTAGATGACGCCCGGAGTATACTCGTCGATGTACATGTATATAGATGTGAGGACAGTAGGGATAAAGTCTGGAAATTTGTATTCGATTTTGAAGTCGCACTAGTGAAGTCGGGTGTCATACTATTTGGTACAAACTTCAACGCTTGCTACATACATGCTTACTGATGTATTGATTTGCTCAGCTCCAATCATTGAACTTGGAAGAAGATAATTAAGATATGGATCATCAATCAGTTACAAATACACGTATCGTAAGTTAGGTCATCAACCAACCTAAAGAGAACCCTTAAGCCTGCAAGCTAAGGACCATGTGGGTGCGCTTCCAAATACATGAAAGTTTACCCGCTACCATAGAATACCATGCATATCCGAAGTTAACTAATTCTATTCCTTTCCACTCATAGGAATAATAGTAGAAATTATTCCATTAATTGATGTTCAACTAGGGGCAAGGAGGGCACTGTAATGCTCCGAGGTTAAACCCTAAATGCAAAATATAGGCTACAGCTTTCCGAGCTAAAAATCTTTCTACTAACATCTTTGTGTCAAGATGTTCTGCAAGATCGGCGCATGACCACCGCTGTTCCAATTGTAATCTAGTCTCAACCAATCGATAAAAATTCTCGAAAAGGAATTTGCCCCAGATACGTTATGCAATTTGTGTATCAGGTGATGAGAGATCTGACCAGATCCCTTAACGAAGATAAAGGGGTTCATATGACTGAAAGTAGTAGTCACTATTTCGTCGGTAAGACATTATCATGCTCAGAGCTAGGGTATGCCCTGGATATTCAAATCAGCCCATGAAGCTTGCGGCCAAAGTTAGATGAGATAACAGATGAGAAAGCCTGGGCACCTTTCACCTAACCTCTTATTTTTTTAGCAGCAAGATTCAAGACTAACCTTAATATCAGTCAACTAAAATTCAGTTGACAAAAAGAATGAGGCAAATTCCTCGCTAATCTCTCTGACAAATTCGTTTAAGCTTCACTACTCACTTATTTAATAGTATGAAGCTATATGCCTTTGAGTTAGTCTAGGCTTGTGCATCGGAAGGTTTCTTATGCTGACGAGATCATAGCGTTTGATTTCATTACTTCCAAGAGTTTAAGCCTGCCCATTGATCAACTGTTTCATTTTGGTCCTGATTTGTATCACTGTGTTGGATGAGAGTTACTGGGCGAGCAGTTTGAGCAATGGCTGGTTTTGGCATATTAGGCGGAGGTCCTGGTGGGGGGGGAGGCACAAATCCTTGTGGTAAATATTGTTGTTGAATTGGAGTGTGTACCGGTCGATTGAAGTTTGACAAATTTTGTGGGAGGAGTGGGGAATGAGTAGGTGGGGGCGACCAAGAGGGATATACTCCCGGATTATATGTGGTTTGTTGTTGTAGTAGGGGTTGAGTTTGAGTTTGGCCTGGAAAAAAAAAGGGTAATCCTTGGCTACTACCAAATGATTGGACAGGTTGTGTTTGGGTAGAGGATCGAGGCTCGGAGTTCATATTTTGATAGCTACCGACGGAGTTTATCTGACGCTGGCTCGAAGATATCGAGTTTGTATGAGAGTGTGTACCTGACGTTGTTACGGGACCCATAGACATTTTTTCCATTAAACCATAAATCTGGTCGTACTGTATGTCAGCTTGGGCATAGCTGATTTTTGTTCGATCTTGCTCGATTTGCGTTATAAGATGTGCTCCTTCGGACCGTCGGTTGTTAACAAAAGTTTCGACATTTTTTTCGAGGCTGCCCACGGTATCTTTCATCTCGCGGTACCACTTTTTTGCTGACTGTAAACCAGCTTCGATGTTTAGGAAGTCTTGATAGATTCTTTTATATTTCAACAATACAGATGCTCGTTGGCGATTTATAGCTTCATGTTTGCTATTTTCTGCTTTTACCCTTTTATCTTGTAATAATCTGTTTAGCGCAGATGTTAATTCTTTCATCAGAGAAGCCTGTTTGTGGTTTGCAGAGAGGAGTCGGCTTTGGTGTGGCCTAAATTTTTCGAGCTCTGCCTGGAAAAGCTCTGCTTCATAATTTGAAATGGATTTTTTGTTCAAGATGAGTACTTGTGATATATCGTCATTGTGAACCTAGAATTTATAAGCAATTGAAATGCCTTAAAAAGGTTGGATAGAACTGACTTTCTCCTTCAAATCCTTGAGGACCTGACTTCTCTCACGCTTAATCAAATTTAGCTTCGAAAGAATTTCTTCAATTTGAGCAACCTGATCCATGACGCTAGGTCCATCGTTGCCAAAATCTTCATCAAGAAGGTTTCCCTCCATTCCTTTAGGGATATGAGTGTTCCCTTTCGCTTCAATGAGAGCTTTCTGAAAGAGAACATCAGTTTCCCCAATTTGATAGGCAGATTTCATTTGTTCAAAGTAAGCTGAATTCTGACGGAATTTAGCAAGAAGTGAGCTATCGCTACGGGATGCTTCGTCCAAAGCTTCGCGATAACTACGGATATCGTTTCTGAGCGTTACCGTAAGTCTCGAACTAGGCTGCTGGGTCCACTCAGTTGCATGTTTGGTTCGCATCTTTTCACATATACTTTCTTCCAAATCTAATTGGCGAGAAATCTTATCTAGAATGCTAGTTATGCCCTCCTTACTTGATTTCAGTTCATCGAAAGTAATTGAAGTGATATCATGATTTCCAATGTCTTGACACCAGCTTCTGAAATTTTCATCAGTAGTTATTTCCTCGTTTGTACTTCCTTTAATGACTTGTAATGCGCCAGGAAGGTGGAGATAATCTAGGCTAGTAACCATTTCACTATTTGCCATCTCGACACGCTCCGTCTCTGCTCGCAAAAGTTTGGCTTTTTCTTCATCATACAAGCTGGCCGACTCTGTCACAGAAATAGGGACAATCTTCTGGAAAATATCGGGCCCTGTGATTCGTTGTATATCTTGACCTGCATAAAGCTCACTCACAGGAATTGCCTTTGCTGCTGGAAGTTTTGGAATTATCGCGAGTGCCGCTTCCGTAGGCACAGGTTGATGATAAATATAATCATTATCTTTTACAAGTTCCCAAAGTTTTTCTTGTATGTTAGTCAAATTCCGTCTAGTGATTTCAACAAAATTGATACCACAGTCTGATACGAGATTTGAATTTACTGGTACGGTTCCCGGGAATGAATTTGCGAGCTTGTTCGCTTCCTTTGCCGTTACCTCAGCGATTTGAAGCCTTGAGACAGCTGTTCCGTGTGCATTTGCATCATCGTCGGCTAGGGCTTGGAAGAACTGAGACATAGATGTCAACTGATTAGCTTTGATCTGAAGGCTAGTGTTAGCTTCCCAAGCAAAGATCCAAAGTAACTTTTTCATACTTGAACGACCAGTAACCAAACTTTTTCAAAGATAGCCTTATTAACGTGCTCTTGTGTACTCTCGACAACCTGGCTATAAAGATAGCCAGCCTGGCTAGCAAGTTTTGCTAATAGACCAACTTTCTTGCCGTCGGCTATCTGCTTTTCCAAGAATACTTCTTGCGCTTGTGCTAACATAATTTGTATCAGTGTTTTCACTGTATCCCGGCTTAAATCCGTAGAAGGAGCATGCAGAAAGTTTTCGTTGATATACGTAAACATTCCCGCAGAGGCTTGAAAGGAATGATATGCTGTCTTAAGGCCTGAGTCTTCGCAGCGATTTTGATGAGCTGCATGACAGGATAAGACAGCGGAGATATTAAATATTATTGAAGCTTTCTCATAAGCAAGAGAATATTGGGACGTGGGCTTCTGTGTAAAAGCGTCGAACCTGATCACAAGCATTAGGCGGCCTACCCATAATGTTCATGAAAAATGCTCTACCAGGTAAATGAGATTTTAATATGATTTTCGTCCACGGGAAATCTTAAGTCTAACAGTTCCAGCTGTCCATAGTATCTGTAAAGCAAGTCTCTCCCTGAAGTACTATCTTTACTTGCCCCTCGCATATCTTGTCGTAAACGATTCAACGTGGCACATTCTTCTGCATATCGCTCCGGGTTATCGCCATAAGTCTGCCGAATATACTGCTTAAGAGGCTGAATCCAATCTATTTCATTCGTGGCTTTGAGAGGCACCGAGATCATTGGCGCCTGCATCTTAGGGCGCTTTCTTTCGAATCCGAAGTTGAATGATTTGAAAAGATGCGGAGTTGGTAATAATTTACGCTGTGTTGCATCAGAGTAGTTTGTTAATATCTAGCTTACTGTGGCTTGGTCATTCGGAATAACGACCATACCGTTTACTCTATTATGACATGGGTATGAAGTGTAACCCCGCATTCACTGATTACCTAAACAAAGCTCCGAAGTCAACCAGTTACATTAAGTTCCTCGAGATCCAACTTCTCGTCTCCATAAAGCTTTAAAAAATAATTACACTCCATGTCCTAATACATATAATTTATTATCAAATACGTTTGTCGGAATCCCAATAATCTTTGGCATCTCAGTAGTGGATCGCGAATACACCCACCTCTCTACCACAACCGCTCCTTTCGAAATGAATACCCATGAAACATGGATTCTATCAACTATTCAATCAAAATTATAGACGTAGGCTCTTTTAGCCACAAAGCTATCTCGGAAAGATATTCATGATGCCTCCACAAGATACTTTGGAGCTTCTACTTACAAGAGCTATGGGATTTAATTCACAAATTTCATCTTTGCATGATAGTATACCGTAGCTGCTGGAGATCGTAAGCTATCTCGATCATCCTTCATTTCTGTAAACACGAATAAAACTAATGAATAGGTCTCTCTGGAGGTGAGTTCTCGTTCTCTCTAATTATATTCGACGAGATTTGAACATGAAATCAATCACGATGCCAAAGCTCACCTCTCACCTCTTTTGTATATCTAGCTGCTGTTTCGGCAGATGGACGGATCGATCGATTGACACGTTTGGAACATTTTGAGATTTTCGAACTGTTTGCTAGGTTCAGAGGAGGTTTTCGATTGACCACCAATTGTTTCCGTAGTTCATCCATCATCAAAGGTGTTGTCGCGCCAATTTTGAACCCATTCGCCATAAAATTTTGATATACGATGTAGATTGAAAATGCTTTCCTTTGAAAAAAGATAGATGTCTTGATTTTGTTGGTCATCGGATATAGCTTTGTTGACGGTAATAAGGTTGTATTTCCATCTCGAGAGGTAGATGTAGCCTGGAACATGTTCTAACTACATAGTCAAATTGCGAAGGTCAAATCTGCTGATTTAGGAATATATTAATATACTATATATGATATGTAACGGTCGCTACAGTGAGCGTGTCCCTGCACAGCCAACCAACCGCCTGAACCCATAAACACCGTAAAACATCAAAAGATCCGCCCAAATGCACCCAGCCCAGTCCAATCCCTAAAATTTTACATCGCTCAGCGTCTCGTCCGAGTCGACGAGTTGCTTCTGCTGAAAGGTTTCGAGATGATCCACGTGATCTTCGAGATCTTCGCGGTCTTCGTAGTCGGCCTTGAGCGGCATTTGCGCGCCCCGTTGATGGCGGATCATAGCCGAGCCCGTCATGACGGCCTCGGTGACATAAGCAAGATATGCGATGGCCGATAGGAAGCAGTCGGCGCGCGCGGCGTCGCACACGGCTCCGCGACAGTAGTTGAGATTCGAGAGGTAGACGGCGAGCGCGATAAACCCGCTGATATAGAAGAGCGCGTTGACGCAGATCAAGATGAGGGGCGTGAAGCGATGCAGGGCGGTCGGATGGAGGTTCCGCGGCAGGAAGCGGGGCGCAAATTGGAGATAGGCGGCGGAGAGAAAGGAGAAGATGGGCACGAAGATGAGGAAGCCGATCGGCGAGGCGGCATGCGTGCCATAGTACGCATTATGAAGGGTCCATTGATCAACTGCCTATTCATTAGCTCGCGGCGCCTGGCGTGCCCTCGCTGTCACCAGCTTAACCTACTGGATGAAGAGATCACGAGTATGACAAATGCGAAAACCAGCTGGGCCATGCGGAGGCCGATCTGTATTTTCTTGTCCGAAAGCATCGTCGGTCGGTATCTTGGGTGAGAATCTTGAATTCAAGCCAATGGATGGAAAGGAAGAGGACTCGTAAAGAACGATTATGGAGGGAAAACCAAATCCAGTCGATATTTTCGGACTTATACAACAACGATCACAGAAAGCATCTATTATAGAAATGGAGTCCATCGCTTTCTTATACTCTCTTGATGCATTGCCCAAGCACTAGGCGTGACTTACGGTTTCATGCAAAATCTCGCCAATCACAAGACGAATCTGTTATTGAGCAGTGGGAGAAGAAATGTGGCAAGCTCGGTAATCAGGTGGAATGTTTGGCAAAAACTCTAATCAGGATTATGCGAACATAAATTGCTTCAAACTCTTGACGACAGTTTTTCTCGCTGTAGTACTAAAGAGATTCAAGGTGGGGTGGTGTGGTATACATATTCGAATATTTACCCACTGACCCTCAACACAGACGCAAGCTCGGACGTTTTATTAAACCCTTCAAAACTTTATCTTGATTCCTGGGTCACTAACATTGGAAATAAACAAAACTGCCACATCTTACTTTTCCAACTTACATTGTTCAGGATAAGTTCGAGGCTTTGACGAATTTTTTCTCACAAAATATCATCCTCTTTTCATGCCTCTTTGTTATCATTATTACCTCGTAGGGAAAAGTACATAATCGAAGCTGGTTGTACTATTGTGAACTTTATACCATTTTCCAAACTGACTAAACTATGTATCGAAACTTAACAGCCTTGTCACCTTCTTCAAATTCCCCGTACTTGGTCTCGTAATTCATGGGACATTTATTTTGAAGGTTTTGGGTAGCGTCAATCTGTGCATTTCGACGAGAATTTTCTCGTCGAAGGTGAAGCGTCATAAAAGTGGTGAATACAAACGATATAAAAATTAAAGCGATCAAAATTGAATGTCCGAGCACAAATCTAATCATGACACAAAAGTTAGCATGATTCCCCCTTTACACAATGAAATGGACAACAAACTGCACACTTGCCTAGGTTGATCCTGGGGAAGATAGACGAATCCAGCGAGAGCACCCCCAAGATTGCCAAACCCTACCTGCATAGCGAGGCCTACACATCTTTTAAAACTCCCTCCAATATTGTTGCTTGTCCAGGTCGTGACAAGAGGCACAAGAGGATAGATTCCTATGTTAGTATCAGGGGAGTCGTTTGAAGTAAATTAGGTGGCTTACATACCTGATGCAGCAAAGAAAGACCCTGCATATTGAACATGGGGTAGTCCACTAGTTACAAGCATTAAAAATCCAATTATAGCAATCACCTCAAATCCAAGCACGAACAATCCTCTTTGTCCCGATCTATCTGCGGCAAAGTTTCCTATTATAGTACAAAGGCAAGCGACAAGATATGGTGGAATAGAGAGTAGTTGCGTTTTATTGCTAGAATAACCGAGCTGATTGATGATTGTTGGAAGAAATAAAGAAATGGAATACAATGGTGTAAAAATACCTATGGTTATGATCATCATAACCCAGATTTTTCCATCTCTTAAAGCTTGGTAAAAAAATTTGATATGAACTTCGTTGGAGGATCCATCATCTTCTAGAAGCCTCCGTTGAACTTCAATTTTCTCATTCTGGTTGAGAAAATTAGCACTTTGATGTTAGCCGATGACTCCAGAAGAAACTGGTGCGTCTTACGTAGCTGGGTAATCGTGGATGAAACGATATGAGAAGCTCCCTACAATAAGGGTCAGGAGACCTTCAAGTATAAAGATCCATGACCATCCGGCTTTATTTCCAATTCCACTCATCTCAGACATACCCCGCGCTAGAAGTCCACCGAATGCACCGGCTGCTGTAGCTGCAGAAAAGAAAAGAGCTATCCGGAGGCCACATTCGCGTCTACGATACCACATCGTTATTAAAAAGCTCACCCCAGGGAAAAGACCTCCCTCCGCAATTCCAAGAAGAGCACGACAGACTAGTAGCTCATTCAAGTTTCGGACCAACCCGGTCAAAATCATAACTATTCCCCACGTGACAGTTATGATCGTCAACCAGATGCTAGGTCTTAGTTGCTTCAATAACACATTGCTAGGTATTTCTGCGAGCACGTAGAAGGGGAAAAAGAATGCCAAGGCAATATTGAAGTCAATTCCTTTGAGGTCTAAGTCCTCTTCAAGCTTAATTAATCGTGCATTCCCAATATTGCTGCGATCTAGGAAGCATAAGCTATTCGTTTTTAGTCAAATCATTAAGAAAAGTTGTATGCTTACAGATAGAGCAAAGCTAGAAAGGGAATTAGATGAATGTCGAGTTTGCGTAGAAGTTGCCGCGTCGCGACCTCATCAAAAGGGGCCGTTCCAACAGGAAGCATCAGAATTGATCTCATCAACTCAGGGCTCTTCTTTCCATGCATTTTTTTTAGCAGACCTGTGTCTGTTGGGGCGCGAGAGTGTGAAGCCATTAAAGATTTCTTGATAACCTCAGAAATGATTTTTTGCAAATGTGTAGAGGAAAGCGATGGCGTTTATTCTCTCCCAAAAAGTGACCGACGGACGCATCTTAGTTATATTTTTGTTTCATGAGTGTAGAAGCAGCCAAAGATGCATCTAGATGCTCATCTTCCCCTTTCCTTACAGTATCACAAGTAACGGGCAGCGTGCCGTCGTACTGTTTGAGTACCACTGTGCTACTTTCATTTTTATTTTCATCTCTGAAATTTATTGGATGGTAATGATTGAGTGAGGCCTGAAGTTTTGGGCAATAGTAGTTGAGAATTGAATGGTAGATCGTACACGGCTCGTGACGTTGCACAACATTCCACAATTATCCAAGGGGACTAGAGGACGGTGCCGACGGTAGTTAAATCAAGCATCTCGACTCACGTATTACGCGTCAACTTGAATACCGAGCCCCATGGCGTTGCCGTTACAAACGGGTCTAACGCCCAAGGAAGTGGCTTTCCTTTGTGAGATGGAGATGATAACGATTAAACCACGACAACGACTTGAAAGTCTACAGTTATTAGGAGTATGATTCCCCTCTTAACTTGGGTTCCCCACACTCACTCAACTGACAATTAGTGCCATGTTCGATTAGGGTTCAACAGCAGCTCTTCGTGCTCACCAGAGAGCAACGGTCCCGCTCTGGCTCGCACTCCTTCTTAAACGTCAAAAAAGAGCCGACATTGACCCTCCACCATGGCTTGATACCTCATCCCTAGAACGTATTTTATTATACGAAACAGAGACATCACCTCATACATTCTCGCCACCGCCGCCCTACCCGCACAGTACATCTACACATCAAATTGATATAAATCATGTATCACCCCCGTTTATCCCGACGTCAACTGCAACTGCATCACCAGATTATCTACCGTACCATTGGCTAGAGCTTGGCGAAGTGTTGCTTGAGACATGCAGTGACGATATATCTGATGCAGAGAACGTCCGAAGACTACTCCGAGACCTAAGGGAAGTTCGAATGGCGAAGATGAGGAGCAGTGTTAAGGAGCTCGATGGTGGGGGAATCAGTAGTTTACGTGGTGTAGGAGCTATGGAAATTGCTGAAGGAAGAGCCTTCATCGTCGGTGTGATGAATGGTTTGAGAAGACTAGGACAGAGTCGGGAAGTTGCAAGGGGTGAGAGAGGGGATGAAGTTGAATCAGGAGATGAAGACAGTGACATCAACATGAATTTGAGATGAAATTAAACTATAGATGGCGTATCATGGAATGTGGACTATGGGAAAGTAAAAGGACGGCTATAAAAGTTTCTTGGGAATCATGTTGACGATTACGTGGGTGGGTGAACTGGATATTATTCGAGTGTCGCTTCAAAAAACTGCTGGTCGCTTCTCTTACACATTTACGTAGTAATTGTGTAATAATTATCATGCTTAAATCTTTCGACGACATATTCAGATAGTTTTTCTCCGACTAACATTATATGTGATGGAATAAATATGTGTCCAAAGGACTCCTGCTAAACGATTGCTATTAGTTAATATCCTAAGTTTTTGTACATGTATCTTTTCAATAGGCAGCCCCTTTTGCCAACCCTAATCCTCATCTGTCTAGTTTTCTTATTTCATGACCTCTCCACTGGCAGTTAGGTTGGTCTCTGCAACATGGGTGTTTGTTAAGATGATGTGTTTTCCAGAAAAGCTTCAGTTTTCACATTGGCCTTCCTACTGACAGGGAGAATAGGCACACATGTGCAGTCGAACCTGTCTAAATGAATACTCGGGTGCACCTATTCATATAGGAGTTATTCATATAGTAGGCCGACCATCGGGACCACACGAAATTTAGGACCGATAAGTCTTGTCATTTGTGTGCACAAACTACTGTTGCACAACGTACAATACTTACGCAAACTGGGAAATAAAATATAGGATCGCACCAGAGTACCCTAATGACAACTCAAAACTGCCTCGTAAAGCGACTTTTTTGAAACTGTACAAAAATTAAGGAAACTGTTAGAAAACTGTCACCTAGAAGTAGTTTGATCCTCCAGAATAACAATGTAAGTCAGGTGTGGAAGTATGTATGTAGATAGATTCAAGTTTAACGCCGACCTAACTAGGTAGGAAAATTCTGCCTGGATGCATGAAGCATAATCTACCTTCTCGTGTAGCGATTGATTCGCTTTTGTTTCAACTTCTAACAGAAACCACTAAATACGTTCTTAATGGAGTTTTGAGGCAAACGCATTGTGTGAGTGCACGGGTGCTTTGTGCATAATAAGAGTACTGTAAAACCTTGTTAAAGGCATACTCAATTTTCGACCTTTTGAAAGACATAACTATCCCAAGGTATTCCTTTAATGAGTTTCACGTGATAATCAAAGCCCCAATTTAAGTTTTACACGTGACTCTTTATGACTCATATGGCACTAGGGTAGATTTGGCACAGTGGGGCAAGGTCTCGCATAACCACAGTACCTTCAATATGTGTGTTTATAGAAATTAAAATCTAAGGGAGAAGTAATGGAGCTGCATGGATAGAACTGTTTTCATGGATTTTGATTTCTCTGAATATTAAAGGTGCTGTGGTAGTGTGAAGCCTTGCTCCACTGTGCCAAATCTACCCCGGTACCATAGTATGTACATGTATATGCTTCAACCAATTAGCCATCATTAATACTAAAGAATGAGGTAATTGTTGGCTACTTGGGACAGCCTTTTGCCTGTTGAAGCATTAGCAGTATGATAAAACATACATGTACGACGTTGCTCTTCGGATAAGTGCACATATCGTTTAGAGAGAGGCAATTTCCATTCGATGTTAAGCGGGAGATCAATAAAGGCAAAGGGGACATGTATTGATAGGAGGAACTGCGCATAAATTTGAGGTAAAATTGAACATGTCTACGTGTATTTATAGGGAGTGGCTGCACGTACACCTCAATCCACTTCGTGTACTCTCTGTTGAAAATTAAGGGTTAAATGATATAGATTGGTGAGTGGAATCAGAGTCGGCGGTTAGACCGATATTGTAAGATATTATGTTGAATTGAAAAATGTCTGAATATGCGTAAAACTCAGTAAGAAAAGCCTTGATCTCTAACTGTGTTTTACCATCCAGTATATATTTTAGTGATAAGTGGTTGCATGGTTTCTGTTTCAAGTGATAAAACTGGTTTATCAAAGATCCATAAAATTGACAACGTAACAAAGACAATATCTGTAACATTGTTGATGGCATGAAAGAGAAAATGCAAACAGCAATGTCCACAGCAGGTTCATCAATGAAAGTGAAACGATACAATACAAGGCATTGAAGTTTAGGTGTTTGCCACAAGAATAAACGTAAACAAATAACAGGTAAATACTTATGTGGCGTTGTGTCAAAGGATATCGCATCACAGATCCTCAGGCCTATAATAATTTCATGACTAAGGATCTTAACCTCTCAGAAATACCAGATTTCAACACTCTCGATCTGCAATTATTTTCACCAAACTTGGATGTCTGTCAATCAAAACTTTAATTCCGCCAAGAAATTTTGCTTGTACCCTCAGATATTCAATCTTGTCACTAAATTAGGAAGAAATATTTTGATTGGCTGAGATTTTAGAATTACTCTTCACATTGACACGCATATGCGTGCATTATAATTTATGTACGTCTTTTGTTCATCAGTTGCCTAGGTAATAAACACATTAACATTAATGATTATTTGAAGAAAAATAATTGATGTAATTGGTTTAAGAATTTATTTAAATAAAAGTTACAAATTACTTTTTAAGCCTAGGACAGCTCAGGTAAAAGTTCCGCCGATAGATAAACGCGTGTAAATCTAAAAGAATTAGCAGATGGAACGGTTGTAAGGAGAAGAGCAGAGCAGAGCTACAAAGTGGCTTCGGTCTCAGATTCTGAATGAAGATAACAAATTATCAGGAACTCTAGAAGTTGAGGAACTAGGTGGTCATCGAGGACGTGCATTTTGTCTCTCGCGACTTCGTCGACTTATTGAACGAGACTGTTGACTTAAATACCCCTGTAAAATTTAAGAAGACATTACTCTTATAGTTTCAGTTAGACTGACCTGGTCCATCTCGAACAAAGAGGGCTCACGGCGAGTACTATTGTCGAAAGTTTTCTGCCTCTTGTTGACTGATGCCTTCGGTCTACCTTTTCCTCTCACGATCAAAGGCTCTTCGACGTTCAAACCCTCGTCTAGCTCCTCGTCTTGCAATCGAGACGGCGGATCATCAGTTGAAACCGAAGAATCAAGCGCTGAATGAGAATCTACGTCGTCTGACGTTAAGTATGTTCTAGATTCATCATTAGCAGGAAGACAGAGCATTCTTGGTTTCGGATAACGCTAGTGGGGGTGAAGATCTTCAGCCTGTAATACATGACCACTAAGCTGAAGTTCTTTGATACGATGACTGCATGGGAGACCCATTGTCATCTCAAAAACCCCAGTACAAATTCCCTAAGGCGGAACGTTAGGCTCCAGGCTCTTTAAGAATTTCTGGTATTGGCTGTAGACTCTCCAGAGGCTATACGCAGGCACATCATTTATAATTTTTCGAAAATTTGGTATTCGGTGCTGATGCGCGATGACATTTTTTGCGCTGCTTAGCTTCTGCCGCAAGCCATCAAGTTGGTTTTCCAACAAAAGCTTAATGGAATTCACGACCATGCGAAGGTCGCCTGTTGAATGGCCCAATTGAGTTTTTAGAGCTCTGTGGGCACTTTCTGCGCGTTGAGTAGTGGTAATGTCGAGATGCAGGAGCTTGTTTGTGTGGCATTTCACAAAATAATGCCTCCAGGGAATAAGCCAGGTCTGTTGCACATATTTGATTATTTACTCGTAGCTTTTCCACGGATTCTGATAGGCGGTCGCTGCGTCTATGTGAGACTCTGGGATTCCTGATTCCGATTCTAAAAATGGATTGGCATGGTTATGATTCTCGGACAGCGTGTACCGATCCTCGAATTTCTTCCAATTATCCATGTAGTTTATATCTGTATTTCTGTAAACCACATTTTCCTAGTCTTTTATTAGATCTTTTACCAGCTCTGTTTGCTTCAATAACTTCGAGGCATAACCTCTAACATCCATGTTGATGTGCCACACGCAGAGAACGATGCTAGTGCCGGAATGTAACGATTGAATAGCCCTAATGAGAGCAATTTCACGATCTGTTACCCAAACAACTGGGCTTGAAAGATGAAGCATGATGAAAAGTGATTGTAATCCAGTCTTTAGAGCCCACTCATAGTCAGCTTGGGTCTCACCGGAGAGGAAACAAGAACCAATGTTGAAACTTGTGCCCAGGCATGTTTGTCCCATAATATTGAGAAGTGGCATCTTATACCTATTCGTTTTATGGGTACAGTCCAACGTAATGACCTGGCAATTGTTTGCCAGATGCTCTCGGGCAGTGGGAAAATGTGCCAGAAAGAGACGAGTTATTCTCGAGGTCACCGAATCTTTTTCAAGAATGTGAAACCATGATTGTCGTTCTCTCAGCACAAGAATCAGAGCTTGAGTGGGGGTATCGTTTTTTAGCTCCGTAGCACGGAGCACACCCTTCGTGTAGTATATATCCTTGAGCTTCAATATACATTCAGTGCCCTGAATCTTACTCTGGGACCTGAACTCATTTATAATTTGACGAGGTCTAATGCCGCATTTCGTGGCATTCTGGGTTCTCTCAACTTTTTCTGCTGTCATGGCCTTCTCTCTATGAGGGACATGAGCTATGGCGTTAAGGCCTACGTGATTGTGGTCACCACAGTTTAACTTCAAGCTCCAAATTCCTCTATTTTCCCGAGCAGTCAAGCGGAAAGGGCACCCTGTCATCTTGGAAGGACGCTTGCGCTTACCGCCTATTGGAGCTTGAGCCTTGCCCCCCTTTGAACACCCGATTATCATGACACC
This sequence comes from Podosphaera aphanis, assembly GCA_022627015.2. Lineage (NCBI taxonomy): Eukaryota > Fungi > Ascomycota > Leotiomycetes > Helotiales > Erysiphaceae > Podosphaera > Podosphaera aphanis. The sequence continues at coordinate 15,130 of JAKRRZ010000889.1, forward strand.
AACCTCGAAGCCAATATGTGGAGGACTATGTTTTTTGGTTGACTTCTTTCTCAGTGAATATCCACGGGCCTTTGCAAAAGACTGTAAATCATTCATCAGGTCGTCGGGGCTTCCACGAAATTCAGTGTAAGGCGGA
>JAKRRZ010000890.1:0-15258 GCA_022627015.2 Podosphaera aphanis
TTTGTGTTGCCTCCGTTATTTCGTTTATAAGTCTGCCATTATTGGCGGTTTTTCCTTTCTCGATTATTGTCCCAAGGGGAACTCCGACAATCTCCACAGGGTAGTCTGGCTTCAGGATCTGGAACTCTTTTGGCTGGGCTGAACTCAAAGCAGCGTCTCGCTGAGAGACCGACTGCACAAAAACTTCCGTATCGCTGCTCCGCAGCTTCCTCACCGCGTATGCCCCCGTGAAGTGTTGTTTAGCCTTGTTTAGCAGCTCTGCCGGCTGCATCTTTTCTGCTCCTTCCAGTCGAATTTTAACAGCCGCTCTAGTTGCTGGCGGTGCGACGATCGAGGCGTATGTGGGTCGGCCTCCCGACCTAAGTATCGTACATGGAGTCGCCTTGCGAGTAGGCTCCTCGAGACTCTTCTTCTCTGCCTACTCCAAGGCCAGCATCTATTCCTCCATTGGCGTGACCATCAGTCTTTTCTTTAACCCTCTGACGTGAGTGATAAGTGCCACCAGTGTCTTTTCCGCCCCTTTCATCAATGACGATGATACACTCGCCCCAGACATCACCAAGCCATCCCTCACCTTGTTAAGGTAGTAACTCACAAGTTTTATATCTGCCTATTGGACGCCCAAAAGAAAACTCATGGCATTAGATGGATACAATTGCAACTGTCCCATTGTCCGTCACAATCGCCTTAATAATTCACATACATGTGATCATCTAAATTGGCTATATTTGTGACAGATGGAAGCTGACCTACACAGGGGTCGAACCTGTAATCTTTTGATTCGAAGTCAAACGCCTTGCCATTGGGCCAGTAGGCCTCTACGCTGTCACACCATTATTTTCTATATATTTTACTTACCTGTAACAGCTTCATTATCTATTATTTGGCTTATATTGATCGATAAGTCTCCTATTGCACTCATGATATTATTGATGTCGGCAAACCGTTTATTTGGGTCTAATCGTACGCGTTTTCTAGGCATCGTATTCTGAGTCTCATCTTGTAATTGTTTGAGTCGTTTGACCTCAGATCGGAGTGCGGCCTTGGAAGCAGAGAGGATTGAAAAACCCTTAGCCTATTTTTGGAACGCTTTTCGAACCTTTCGCGACAGTTTTTCCGTCTTTTCAATATCTCGTTGATCCAATAAAACATCCTGGGAGCTTTTTGGCGTCATCAAGAAGGTTTCTACAGGAGGTTGGGGTTCTGGCCGAGCTGGGGGGGTACTGGCCTCTGGGGGATCTGTGATGAGGTTAGGACCCGATTCGGGTTATAAGGACAGAGGCCAGAAGCTCGCCAGCCACTCTGAATAACTTGTGGTGTAAGGCCATGCTCTCTAGCATTATGGTAACATGATATGAAGCGCGATTTCTTGACGGGTGCTGCGTCATCAATATTCGAAAGCTCCAATATCTGGTTTCGGTACGTGGACTTGGTACCCGAGAAACCTGCCAAATCAAGAGGCTGTATGATATGAGACGAATGAAGAGGTAGAAATAGCAGCTCCAAATTATTGATCTTACACGTAAAAATGAAGTCCACATTAACATGACTGCCGTGACCGTCAAGAATCAACAATCGAGGGCGCGACGGGTGAGAGGCAGTTTCTGGCAAAAATATGCGCCGCAACCATTCCGTACCAATTTTATTTGACGTTGTCAGAATTGCCTTTCTTGTATAATATAGATATGGGGATAACCAGATCATAGCGTTCTATGATTCTGGTCTGGCATTCAGGCCGAGTGGTAACACATATGTCTCCTATATTATGTAGGATGGCACCCCTTAGCCTGTCCACCCCCTGTCCACCCGCCCGCTGTCTACATGCTACTCTGATAGACGCATACCCATACTCCGAGGTCGTATACTCTATAGCCACGGGTAGTTTTGTGGGTGGAGACTAATATATGGGTCCCTCACTGCTGATCTTATCTCAAATAAGTAAGCACTCTCCAAAATGAGGGTTAGGCGCACTTTCAACAGGAGTTTTTTGTGTGGCGTTTTCAGCCGACGTTGATTTTGTGGGTGGGGCCAATTATTGGAACTAAACTTGATTTGGGTAATTTATTTGAATTTTAATGAATATATTATCAAACTGTTTCTAATACTTAATTGGGCCTCCTCGAGCTTTATTACGGCTTCACAGCGTCTACCCAAACTACGAATTAGCTTTTCTAGTTTATGAGGTTCAGTAGCATCATACCACGCAACTCGTCATGACTTCTTTGCCTTCCGCCATCCAACCTCGGATAATGGCACTGGATATAGTCTTTCATACTATCCCATACATGCTCGATGGAATTGAGGTCGGGAGATTATGGAGGCCATTCAATAGTAGTGATAATCCTCCCCTCGAACTCCTCGATCGTTTTGGAAGTTACGTGAGGAGGTGCATTGTCCTGCATTACTGATATCCATGGTCTCATTGAAACCATACCATCTATGAGCGGAACGATTCTTTGACAATGGGAATCGGAGGTAATGGATCCTATAAAAAGGCTATGAGCAGTAGAAGCTAAGAATATACAGGTAATAGAGGAAAGGAGAACAAGTTCCGAAATGGGATAAGGTGAGTGTGTATGACTTATCTGATAGAAGTATTGTTGAACTGATAAATATGAGAAAGGTGATGGTGGATAAGATAGATATGAATAGTAGGATAAGGTAATACGAGTTCAATGAAGTTAGATGATGATATTTTTGTTATTTTTCTCGATATCTTTTGGAGGTTGATGTATCCTCATTATATACACAAATCTCAGTACCCTCATTCATGCATTAAGATTTGCTGTCTTAAGCGCCTCATCTCTAGATTCGATCCATGAAACACGATATATCCTAGTCAATCCTGTCGATTTAGTAATCCTGGTTATTTCATGCATCTGTGCATCCGCGGCCCGTGTATGCGTGATCGCCACTCCTACATGTGTACCATTCCCAACAACTATGCTTATCTAGTGATATCATCTTATCCCTGCTGCCCTCGTTAAAAACCAATGTTCAATTTATGTACTATCTTGGAAAAGAGTAGCAACAAGGATTAGAATGATCATCGTTATAAATAAATAGAACTTTACTATTTATATATGCATTTATTTTATGCTTTGTAAATCTGTAACTAGATATAATGCACATGCATAATATTTATGTTCAGTATGTTCTTCATTATTCTAACATGAGAATTATGTTATTGTAATATATTTATGCACATGCATAAACGTGTTAAATTTAGACCACTCATAATAATGCATTAACATTATGCATATGAAAAGTCTTTATTCTTACAGATTCCCACTCTTTCTCCCAGAACAAGCAATGGCCTTCTTCTTTCCCCGTGAAAGATCCCCAAAACATCCAGCCAAGACTTTTCCTTAACTTGTCTACCACACAGTCAACATTTAACTCTTCGCCAATCTAGATCTAGAAATTAATTTGAGACTCATCCAAGTTTAAAAATATAAGATACAGACCTTTCGCGTTATCCATTATCGATTGTGTTGCCCACCTGTAACCCAAGTCTCATCGGTCCAAAGGACATTCATCCAGTCTTCGTCACTCCAATCCTTGTGGGCTTCTGCCCATACGAGTCGTTTTCTCTTGTTAACTTCAGAGGGAGGAGGCTTCTTCAACGCTGGATGGCGCGCATATCCTCGATTCTTGAGCTCATTACGTAATACTCTCTCACTCACCCCCAAGTACCGGAAAGGCCCAGCAGCAAGTTCTAACCAAGACATCCGACGGCCTTGAGAAGATGAAGTAATAAAAATTTCAATTTGATCTACATCTTCGGAAGAAAGAGTCAGAGCTCTACAGGAGTTTTCTTGGGTTCCAAGTATGGAAGGCTGAGAGAGTATATTCGACTTGTCTTAAGGTTATCCCAAGCTGTGCTGCAATTTTTGTATGAATCATTCCACTTTCGTGAAGAGTTTTAATCTGAAAGGATTAGTACTAGTTTTTCATGCTGTAATTATAAATCACCTGAATTCGTTGATCTCTATTTAATCTTTTGGACTTGGTAGTTGGAGGAGATAAAGAACTTTGATTCATCTTAAAGAGTTTTTTAGCATGTGGAGTCCTCATTTTGCTGTAAATGTAATTTGACTCACCTTGAAAGGTATTAATATTGTATTACTTAATGAATAATACTGTCTACTGTAATAATAACAAATGTTTTATTCCGCTGAGTTTGGGACAATGTTAATCATGTAAAGCTGTGGTATATCAAGTATACGAAAGCAAGATGTAGAATGAGGAAGTGCGTATCCAGGTAGATCCTCAAGGACGAAGCTGACACCTCAGGCCAATTAATGATCTTCATTTACTAATGAGGCCAGTAGGGATGAAATGAGCTAGTAGGGGCTATACCCCTGAAGCGAGGTTTGGCCCCACACACAGACTTAACCGTGGCCATAGAGTAGACGCAACTTGTGGATTCCGCTGAAGAAAGTGTGGGATCCAAATCTTACCGAGAGGATTTCGGTCTCCATTGGTTTCCAATATTCGAGTGGCCATTTCTCAAACAAGGGGATGCGAGGGGGGGCAAGCTCGCGCATCCTCTTCAATGATCCACTCAACCATGAATCTTTCTTAATCAGGACTCAATCGCTGTTGATTTTGATTGCATGCTGATCTATCTGGCACACCATGTAATCGGTCACGAAATGTAGGAAAAGGGATAGAGTCTTTTATACTTTCCGGATTTATAATGAGCGATGGCCATTTGTATGTTCCCCTCACGAGTATTCATAACTATATAGCTATGTGGATGAGAATTTGGAAAATAAAATTTATTGTGTTTGTGGTTCAAGAGCACGGTAACTATGCATCAACGGGAACTATATAGCCTAGCTTAATTGGACAATTTAATTGCAAGTTACGAGTTAATTACATGCAGTTTTAGTCCAAAAACTGTACGAAAAAAATAATAGCCGAGATTTATTGGAAATCTACTGGTCACATGTCCGTAGTCGCTAACTTACCTGTAAAGTTTCATGATGTAAAGATAGAATTGTATAGTAAGGCGCTAGATGGATAGATCTAGCACGTCGGGTAGCTTTCTACGAGGCTGAGCTAACCGGCACGTGGTACCTTGTATCACATGCTGCCCGCAGGCACGACGCAAAGTAATTAAAAAAATAAATGTATAAATAGAGAAAACGGCTATCATGGATGGTTAACTGTTTAACAAAACCTGAGCCTATCCTCCCCTTGATAGAAAAATGTCGCGGTAACGCCTCGTGGATCGGAAACCTGTACTCAACTGCTTGTTATGTCCATTTTCGGTACATATGCTACAATGTGGTAGTCTAGCTTGGGTTTGTTCGAACTGGCTCAAGATTCGACCCGTAGCCACCATACCTAGCCTCATATTTGCTAGAACATGCGCCCGAAAGTCGGGTTCCTCAGCTCGCCAGCCGTCACAGTCGTTAGGTCAAGTATAGGTAGACTTGGTACTCGTCGCCGGGCACAGGTCGATTGATGTGTCAAAAAGAGTGAAAATCATGAGGCATTACAACTAACATCGGACAGTATGATATTTTGATGGATTAACAAATAATTGTTGAAATTAGTGACTCTAATTATGCAGACAGTCAAAGCGCTATAGGACATGCTAACTGTCCGGGTGCAAACTGTCGTTAGCCACACAAATTAATTAGACCAAAATACTTCGCTAAGGTGTATGTATATGGATCACTAGGTTCACTCCTACGCACAACGCTTGTATATATAATTAGTACTCTGTAACCTAAGTGGGAGAAATTAACAACTCCTCACTTCTGTTGACAGACTCTTATCATCCCACTCGACGTCTCTCGTGATATATTCTACCAAGGCTTATACCTTGAAGCTTGATATCCCACATTTTTTTACAATAATTAGGTCGCAATCATATCCTGGTTTTTCTGTAGACGAACCTTCAACTTTTGCCAGCACAAGATTCCAAAGGATGCTATGTACAGGCCAGTGCATGTTAAGGATTTCCCGGATTGAACACTTTGAATCTCGTTCTTAACAATACCGAACTGTTTCCGGAGTATGTAAAGACCGTTGGATGAGATTAAACCTACACAGTGCACATACAAGCAGCCAGTAAGCGCAAGAGGCATTTTATTCTTCTTGGTAGCTACGTCAAGAGAGATTTCACTCATCTGCGAGGAAATCGCAAGTTGACAAGAGGAAAGAACAGAGTGAAGACCTTCGACAGGGCCACCAATCCAATCTTTGAGCCTGCAGTGGCCCCCTTCAACGCGAGAAATAGTAGTAATCCCACAATGAAAATACCTATCGACCCAGGCTGCTACAATATACCCATTTGGTTCGGATGGTGCAGTGGTACACCGTCCTGGCCGTTCTCCGATGTAGACTCTGGGCGGTTTGGACACATGCCCCATTCGAGACAGGAGAAAGCTGGTTCGAATCCAGTAAGACCCTTTAACCACACTCTCTCGCGGTGGTGTTTTTCTCACAGTTTGATGAAAGCATATTCAGATAACCATGGGTTTTTCCCGCTTTTCCCTGTGGTGGGTACTCACGCAAGAGGTTACATGTCGCAAGACGTTATCCTCGTAGTGGTATCTGCAAATGAAATCTGAGTATGAGTGTTCCATAACGTTAAGATGAGTCATTCTATGAGTAACACACCTTCCGTAATCATACGTGTCATAGCTTCAAGCTGCACACACAAAAATGATTTAAAAAAAAAAAAAAAATAGGTGAGGGACAGCAATCTGCAAATCTTTTTGACACTTGATGCGCCAATTGAAATAATTCAACCACAACATTGTAGATTGGTTTTAAATTCTGTTAATATGATTAATGAGATACAACTTAAGGCTTCTAACAAGTTTTCGTATCATGATATGTCTTATTGCGCGAGCTAGAAGTTCGCAAAGTTGCAAAAATTGAATTCTGAAAATCACTTTTTGACCTTCCGTGCCACAACTTCCCACCACCATCTTTTGAGACTACGGTTAATCAATAATTCATAAATTAAATATCTGGAATTATCAAATATCTATTTGTTTTGCCATTTAATCGTTGTTAAGTGCTTTGGTTTTCTACTTGAAATGATTGAGCCTCGATCTGGCCATACAAAGTGGCCGAGTCATGTGATATAGTCAAGACGACTGCTACTAAAGTTATAGCAAATGGCTCGGCCACTGGGTCGGATGGTGGTGTGGTACACCATCCGGGGCCGTTCTCCCAAGTAGAGTCTGGGTAGCTTGGACACATGCCCCACTCGAGACAGGAGAAAGCTGGTTCGAATCCAGTAAGACCCTTTAACCACACTCTCTCGCGGTGGTGTTTTTCTCACAGTTTGATGAAAGCATATTCAGATAACCATGGGTTTTTCCCGCTTTTCCCTGTGGTGGGTACTCACGCAAGAGGTTACATGTCGCAAGACGTTATCCTCGTAGTGGTATCTGCAAATGAAATCTGAGTATGAGTGTTCCATAACGTCAAAATGAGTCATTCTATGAGTAACACACCTTCCGTAGTCATATGTGTCATAGCTTCAGGCTGCATACACAAGAATGATTAAAAAAAATAAAAATACTCGGCCACTGCTAAATCAATACGGCCAAGCCGTGTCTCAATCATTTTACGCAGAAAACTGAAGCACTTAACAACGATTAAATGGCAAAACAAATAGATATTTGATATTTCCAGATATTTAATTTATGAATTATTGATTAACCGTAGTCTCAAAAGATGGTGGTGGGAAGTTGTGGCACGGAAGGTCAAAAAGTGATTTTTCAGAATTCAATTTTTGCAACTTTGCGAACTTCTAGCTCGCGCAATAAGACATATCATGATACGAAAACTTGTTAGAAGCCTTAAGTTGTATCTCATTAATCATATTAACAGAATTTAAACCCAGTCTACAATGTTGTGGTTGAGTTATTTCAATTGGCGCATCAAGTGTCAAAAAGATTTGCAGATTGCTGTCCCTCACTTAATAGCGAAGCGATTAGGTGAGGTGGGGCTGTGACCAACCGAACACTTATCTGACTGAAGTCGACACCTGCGTGGGCCACAAGGCGCCCAATCAGGCATCGAGCAAAAAAGAAAAAAGCACATATCAAGATCGAGCATGCTTGTGGGCATGGTAACAACTTCATGAAATCTAAAGATGCGGGAGATTCTATCCCGACTCGGCATCACATACTCATTCGCCAAAAAGATAGGCGGTCACGGAAAATATCAGGGGATAAGCGATAACCGGGGCGCAAATGAATCCAACGGGGATTCGAATATATCACTCACCTCGTGCCACACGGTGGCAGCGGCGACGATCGTCGCGACGCGCGATCGCCTGACCCACTATATTGACGAGTTCCGATTGTTCAGCGTCGGCACCGACGATCGAGTGTGGTGGAGCCAGCCAAGGACAGCCGTCTCGACGCTCGTGGAACGGGCATCGCATGAGAGGGTAATGACACGTCGTCGTACCGTCACAGGTACTATTCTGAGGAAGAACGCACAGGATCATTTCAAAGACGAGATCGGTGCACGCTGTGGAACTCGGTATCACTCGTGTGCGCACACAGCTAGCCATATCTGCTTGCCGAGGCAGGCCGTTGAATGTAACCATCTATGATCTGACTGAAACCACGTGGTGAGACATATGAGATTGACCGGGGTTGATCTACAAACTCACATGATCCATGCTCATTAATATAATAATTATGAGAAGGATAAAATCCCTGAAGATTGTTTCTCGTATCCCCAATGCTAGTAATTACACGTCATAGTACAAACTACATTTTCAAGTTTTGGCTCCATATTGAGTAAGAATTGTGTTGTCAAATAAAAAGACCTTAGAATACATGACCAAAGAATTTTTCAGACGCCCAGAAATTGACATTAAATCAGTGACAATCATACTCTTAATCATTCGTCATGGATGAAATCCAAATATTATAGCCCTGTCTATCAAATTGCAAAGTGCACAAGTGAGATCGAATCCTGGTCAGATATGACATGTCCATAAGTTCATCTCTTTTTCTGTCGTTGACGTGACGGCAGGTAAGCTAGCACTTCTAATCCCCGCAGAATTTCATTTTCAGATAATCTTGTGGATAATTATTTCAACAAGTGCCTTGGAGCAAGTAGATGAAAATTCATATAAGTTCCCGATGGATAAGTCGGTTGGATAGGACTCCAAATCATCTGTATTGGACGCCTAAGACGTTGAGGGGTCAGTTTTTGTTTCAGGGTCCGCTTGCCTCTCAAAAATGCATTGCCTGACGGCGCTTATATAGGCTCGAACCCTCAACAATAATATCGATAATCTAAAGATGGAATTTTATATCAGCCAGTGAATAGATTACAAAAGTCCTATTTGTTAGATTAGATAGACTAAATATTGTGTGCGAGGATTCCATCAGTATATTCAATATGGGGTTCCCCCGGGGCGCGAACGTTCGGAGGAAATTTGATTGGCCGATTGCCGGAAGTCAATCATACAGATATTTAGCTGACTCCATGGAGCTGCGTGGTAAGAATACCTGTTTTTGTTGCCAAAATTATTTTAGGGCTTTGTTGTGTACTTTCCTTGGGAAGATGAAATTATTAGCTTTCGTGTGGCAGTGGCAGGAACAATCAGCTAGTTTTGATTTTGATCCAGCTAATCCTGAGGCTTTTGACAAGTGATAACCACTGCATACTATTTTCCAGTTTTGTCAAATTTTTTTCAGCTGCTTGCATTTTTGTATGACGAGTTTGAAAATTTCCCTAATTTTTTAACAAGGGTTGGAAAAACTTTGGCACCATTATACTCGATGGATTTAAGTCATCCATAATAATTTGTGATCAGGTAAAATTGGTTGTCCTGATTCTAGAATGTTCACCAGTACTCATTCATAACTGTACCAAGGTGTTAGTTACATCGTCCGTCGAGCATATCGTGCGCTGGATTCACAAGGTTTTTGGAATCACATCATGTGATTTTGATGGGAGTGATGTGCTGTAGGAGGCGCTTTGTGCTTTATTCACTGTGCTCTTACGGGTTAGTTTTGCATAGTGAAGACCACAGGCGTTACACAGAGTTCGTGCTCCATCCGGGCCCCGTCGCCATTCTGGTGTTTCGGCTCGATTACAGCTATGGCAACGGCCTGGAGGTGCAGCTCTCTATTCATTTAGTTAGCTACAGAAGGCTGGAATCAAATGTTTGCCTTACACCTCGTCGTTTCTTAGCCTCGGAGCTATAGCTGTGGTTCTTTGAGTCGTCGTTGTAAATGCTTGTGGTTTCCTCGTCATAATCTGTAGAGCGGCTATTTAGGTCTTGTGATCTCTGTTCCACTACGGATCGCTCAATTTGTTGCTTTGCTTCTTTGATAATGCGTCTCATGTGCTCCAAACAACTGGATATCTTTTCCTGATGCTTCTTCATTTCAAGGATTGAATCTAGAGAAGGCATTCGATCCCATACAGCGTTCACGTGCGGCTGTTTGCTCATAGCAATTGCGTCGTAAGTTGCAGACCATTCTTGGAGAGCGCTACTTGAAAAATTTATCTGAAAGAGTTAACGTAGTTTCACTTTATATGAGAACACCCACCTCGGCAAGATTATTCTCAAAGTCCCAGACATCTAGGTTGCGTTTTAAGCCCCCACGAAAATTCTGAGCTATATCCAACTTTTCTTCATCATCAATTATGTCTTTTCGAAATTCGCGAGGCTCATCTATATCTCTTGCGGAGAAGCTGCGCTGTGATGAGAGCGGTGGGAGGTGACTTGTAGAGAGGACTGATGGTGTTAAGGTATCTCGACCACGGGCATCGGTAATTTGATGAGGCTTTGGATGACTTAGGTGGTTTGGGTACAAGATAGGCAATTCGCGGGGTTCTTGTTCATAAGTAGAGACCTTAAGACGAGGCTCATATGACATATGAGTGACAGGAGCAGAGATATGTGTGAGAGAGTTTGGGAGTGCAGCATTACAAGGCTCAAGTGGCCAAGAAAATTGATTTGACTTAGTGTTGAAAGACTGTGGCGTACGTTTTCTCTTGGTTGAAAAAGGTACTTGATCTGGCGAAGGAAAAACAGATGGAACTGACGGAGACTGAGGTCGCGGAAGAGGACGCTTGTGAGACGGTGGCACAGCTACAGGGACGGGGGATGGATACGTCGTTGGTTCCGAAGCAAGTGCTTCGCGTATTGAGGGGAGAGACAGACAATTTTGCGAATGGGTTTGTGAGAGTTCATCTTGGGGATACGAAGCCCGCCGTGATTCGGTGGGTGAAAGAAGGCTGTGAAGGGAGGAGGATCGTTCGACGCTCATGGATGACATAACTTCGTGACGAGGGAATTTGCTTGGGTAAGAATAGGATTGATTTACAGCTACCGCTGCAGCTGCCATATTTGTTGAGGGCTTCTGATGATGCTGCGTGGAATATTCGGCTTTCTCTGTGTTGTTGGTACACCAAATATTACTGAGCGGCCAATTTAACATAAGCAAAGCAACCTCGTCGAGCTTAACCGTGTATAAACATACCTAAAATTCTGATTCCCATTGACAGCTTCCATGACATGAATTTGAACCAGAGCAACCGCTAATGAAGATTAGTTCCCAGGAAACGTGCGCGTGCGGCACTGAAATTTCGTGGTTTTCCCGTTCCCGATATGTGTACACGTCAAACCAGTTCACGAGATATTTTGCACTGAACCTGACACTCTCGCTGAAATCGGTTAGGGAGGATTTCATACAGTGGAATCTCGCTGAAGGACGACCGATGTTGAACTGCCACGCTTGATGTGAGGAATAATCAGGTCCTATATTTCTATATCTCGTTCGTCAGTCATACGTCGTCGAAGGTGAAGTACAGTCACCGGTGTCCAGGCGACTGCTGATGATGGTTTTCCGTACCCTCAAATCTCCTCTCGTGGCGGATTGGATATTCTCGTACACTGATTATCATCTGCTGATGTTTCTGATCGTCCGAGGTCCTCCCCTCACATACTCCAATGACGAAATCAAGATGGACAATGATACTGTTCCCACTTTGATACGGCGATGAAGCTGAGTTGCATATTTGGTTTTCCTATGTTGCAATTATCACCTGACGGGGAGATGTCCGGTCATTCCAATAAGGTTAGCGGACCAACCAGTATGGGGAAAGGGGGAAGGGGAGGGGAGGGGGGGAAGAGAGATCGATGCGTTTTAGATTCCCGACGAGAACACAACGTTGTCCCTGCACAAAGTCTTTGTACAACTTCGCCTCGATGTCGGTATCGGCGTCGGATCTACCCGTGTGGCCACGGGACTTTCCGTGTGACCAAGACAGGTAGTCAGTCTAGTTTGTCACCCTTTCATCTTGTATTTGTTCAAGAAAAAGTCTATCGTTATGTGTACTTATCTATCATACTCTCATCTCCAACTGTGTCTTTTTCCTACGCTACGCAATGATAAAGATAAAGTTACAGACGAATATGTTCTTCAATTTTGGAACTCGCTGAGCTCGTTTTTAATTGATGTCTTAGACCAACCCCAGAAAAATAAGTAATACCATTACACCATTGTACAAGCGCCTATAGGAATCGAACCTATTATGAACTATATACTCAATTCTGTAACTACCCCCTCTTTGTAGCTTATTAACCTGAGTCTGACGAGGGATGGCTTCTATTGGTTAATATGAACCAATTGGGACTGCCTGTTCAATTCCGCGGTCTCTCAGGATAACGAGGATGACTCGTTGAGCAGGGATTACAGTAAATTCCGATGAATTATTTAAAATTATATGGGTAGATGTATCATCATCCACATCGATCACTGCTTCTCGGTTGTCGGGTATTTTAGTGGCGCGCACTCTAGATTATGTACCAAAGAAAAATCTGGGTTCATGCGCTGTCAAAACAATTTCCAGGATACATGTACATGTACCCCAGAGATAATCAAGGATGACTCGGCTGGCTAGCTGGGTGTCGCATTTATGTAGATCTCCTTTTCCTCTGTCTGTGTGACCGGAAAAACCATTCTCTCGCTTAGGCAACTGCTGATGGAGTGGATTTTCAATATGAAGACCAGTAAAGAATACATGTAATTAGCTTACATCGCAGTTATTATGTGTTGTCCTCTTCTACTGCACTTGCTCTAATACGAGACACAAAATTAAAGCTTACGCATTGGACTCGACGGTCTGATGATAAACTCGGGAATACTAGACGAATAGTACTACATCCTTGCAAGCAAGGTAATCCCTGACGGTTAACCAGATATGGCTTAGGACAATCGTTTGTGTTGCGTGTAAACAAAGAGACCGAATGCAAGTAATCCACGTATACACTCTACTCAGCATATCTGAACTTCAACGCAGAGACCACGAGCAATACTTAGGACTTAATTGAATATCTTCTTCAAAGTTCCTAGCTTGAAGTTTTCTACGAATAATTTTCTACGGATTGACGACGTCAACCAGCACCGGGAAGATGTCAATCAATCTGACGGGAAAACGACACTATAGAGTTGTTTGATACTTAGCATCTATTACCTAAAACCACACGCGAATTAGATGAAGCTAGTAACCGATATCAAGAGCCTCAAATACGTTCACATAGACTGCCCGGATCTCAAGAAGTGATAGCCTCGCCTGCTTGAAGCAGTAGAACATTCGAAACCATAAGGAAAGCAACAATATCTGAACAGATGCAGCTAGATACTTATGCATCACTATCAATAGCGGAATTTGCCCAATCATAATTGCAAAGAATATCTGCAACACTAACAAAAATGATGATGAGAACTAGTCATATTCATAGATTATAAACATGAGGTTAGAAATTTACCGTCTTATCATCATACTGCTTCAAATTACTCGCGTCTAAATATTACTGGTGAGAGGAGGGCTGGAGCCTAAAAACTGCGGATAGATGAATGTCTGTCGTTGTTTTCTACACGTAATAGCAGTGTAACTTCCGCGAATTTCTCAGTCGCCGTTGATGGTTTGCAGGGTGACGATACCTCATGCTCCATCTTGTGTTACTTGGCCAACCGCCCTCATAGTCAGTGCTGACAGATCTAGCTAATCGTGTGGGGGTATCTTGCTTGCAAGGGGTTATGCGTTTTGCTACCTTACGTTTCGAATTCCCGAATAAACTTTGACAACATGCACACGTATGATAACTGACACCTTCGTTCCGTGTTATAATCGAGTTCATCAATTCCATGGCTGGTACAGAATATTATGAGAGTAATTTAAGTTTAATTGTGAGTCCTTGTTTCAACTTTGAACATTGGCTTGCTAGTTCGTTCTTCCGCTGGATCGTCTGGTACATAGATAGGGGCAGTAGATATGAGATTTCTCATTGAATAGTTGATTTCCGATCAGTGAGCTAGTATATCAGGGATTACTGCTGCTCTACTGTAGGAGTAACTAGTGTAAGGGCTGAGATTTGATGATGATTGACAAGTGGTTAAATGTTTTCGCCGTACTATTCCTCAGAGGTAGGTTTTGTTCAGTGGAGCAAGAAATGGGGACATTTGAAGGCCATCTTCTCCTGATTCGGCATCACATCATCAGAGATCAACTATCTATTATTATAAGAATCTAGATCTTATAGAGATATCATGTGAGGAACAGAGTGTAGTTAAGATATATACGATCAAGATTATTATCATACAAGATGATAAGGCCTTCCTGTAATATCGATTACGGCCAAACCCCTATTACATGTAATCCTTGTACACATCCTCGACGAACAATGTACCACTATTGCATATCATAATTTCGCTTATGGCATAGATATTGTGCTTGCACAATATTCTTACAATTATTCTTTTATTAGATTCGACAAGGATTATTTATATGGTGTTTTTATCCGGCAGAGATTTTGTCCACTACGCTAATTCTTGAAGCTAAACCGAATCAAGTCATTTTATTTCTACTAATTTTATACTCTTCTTAATACAGTTGAACCTGTCTAAATGCAAGCGCTCGGCGGAAAATGTTTTTTACACTTTCACTGATTTTGCATTAAGGAAAAACCTATATGAACTGCAAAAAGCGGCCTAATCCTTGATTTTGTATTTACCCTCAGAATTCTCCAACAAAAATTGGATGAAATTAATTACTTATTAAAGCAGAAAAATCCAGATTGAGACACATTTACTCTCCCGCAGGGGTCGTGAATTTACAGTGGTGCAAGGGTAAGTTAGCTAGCTGGTCATACGACAGGGGTCATACGACAGGGATAGCTTTTGCCAAAATGAGTAGGCGGTAAAGCCATGGTGAAATTCATTTTGCATGGTATCCCAGTCC
>JAKRRZ010000891.1:0-11872 GCA_022627015.2 Podosphaera aphanis
TCGGGCAAGATACGCTGACGATAGCTTTCTCCGGTCATCTTGCCCCAATTTCTCTCCCAAAAAACACATGGACCTGCCCGAGTCCCTGCAAAACAACCCCAGAACATCCAGGAATTATTCTTCCTTCCCTCGCCGTTCGACGATGCGTGTGCTATTGTATTCTTCGTTTGCCATTTAAAAATTAAAAATTGCTAATAGCCATGAGATATATGAGACTTACCTTTCGGGTAACTTGTGTTTTGTTAACGGGGCTATCGCTGATGTATGTTTCATCAGTCCAAACAACATGTCACCAGTCTTCCAAGGTGAAATGAAAGTGTCTATGTGCCCACTCTATTCGTAATAATTTATGCTGCTCAGTCAGTGGAGGCTTACTTCGGGCAATTTAGCGAAGGTATCCTCTTCGCCTGGGAGCATTCCGGATGGCATCTTGACCAACATTCCACATGTGAAAATGTATAGATAGTTCAAGATATGACATCTGCCTGGTCTCTTTGTCTCTACACACGAATACTTCCAGCTCATCCTTTTGCTCAGTTGAAAGCTTGTGAGGTCGACCAGTGCTTTTTCCGGGAGATGTACGACCTGTTTGGATTGTGTATTTAACTTGATTCATTGATATCCCGAGCAGATCTGATATTTCTCGATTAGAGTGTCTGGCTTCATAAAGAGCGAGAACCTAATTAGTTAGCAAAATTCGAAGTATATTGATTTCTATTCTGGGGTCAAAATCTTACCCTAATTCTTTGTTCTCGACTGAGTCGATTTGAGTATCGGATTGGCGTTGTCGTAGCCTGGGAAATATTCATCCTGTAAAGCTGTTTAACTTGTGGAGTTGCTGGAGTGATCTGCTTTGATTCTTACTTGAAAATTTAATGATAAAACATAGCTTAGATGTCAGATAAAAATTTATGGTGTGAAGAACAGATGACAGTCGTCGTTGAATGCGCGTTGTGTTGTTGTGGGACTAAAGCAGTTACGAAAAATGGAGGTGTTGTGGGGATGATTGCAAAACGTTGGACGAGGAGACAGGTGTAAGCTGGGGCCACCAAGACCGAGCCCCTACCCATGAAGATTATGTAAAGAAGCATGGATATACCCCTGGATAGCACCGCCGATTGCAGGAGAAATAATACCCCTGTGGCCCTGTACGTCAGTCATGTTTTGATTTCATATTGTAATTTTCTATAGTATCACTAATTTTTTCTAGTATGGGATGGGACCACCGTTTGCGCCAATGACTTCCTCGCATCTTCTTGACATGCTTTCCATTAGACGATAAAGCTTTTCCACCGTCGTGCTATGGTATCATGCCTCTAGCACAATGGAGCGAACCTCCTCCCTGTTCCGCTGCCTCCTCTGCTCAAACTCTGGATACCGTTCCTGTACATAGTATTTCATCGTACTCCATACATTCTCGATCGGGTTTAAATCAGGTGAGTTAGCAGGCCAAGGAGTAGATTCGACTCCATTGGCGTAGAGGTATTCCCTGGCAGGACGTCCTCTTTGTACAGCCGCATTGTCGTGCATAAAGTAGACTTGGCGACCAATCTCTTCAGACTTCGCCCTAGTCCAATCTACTACCAACGGGAGAATACGTAAAGCGTATTTTTCGGAGGTCATATTTCCCTAATCCCTCTCCCAAAAGATGCATGGGCCCCGCTCGACTCCTGCAAAACTCCCCCAGAACATCCAAGAGTTGTTCTTCTTGTATCGGTCTACGACACAAGTATCATCAAATTCCTGGCCTCTCTTTTAACGTAGTTATAAATTTGCATACCTTGGACAATAGATTAGTCTATACTCACTTTCCTGGTAACATGACCAGACATTGTTCGATCGTCATTGATCCAAGTTTCATCACTCCAAAGAACCTGGGACCATTCTCGACGCCAGCTTAGGTGCTGCTCTGCCCAAAAAAGGCGTACCAAGCGATGGTTTTCGGTTGGGGGGAACATCTCCTGGGTAGACGTCTTTCGTATCCTCTCTTACGCAACGCATCCCGGATCGCAAATTCCCCAACGCCCCACTGACGAAAGTGGAGTGCCAGTTCAGGAAACGACATCTGTCGTGTTTCTCTACAAGAACAAACAAAAACTTCCAGTTCATCAACCTGAGCAGAGCTCAAGGAAGGTGGCCGTCCTGTTCTAGGTTGAGGGGAGACGCGGCCAGATCGAACTGCTCCCTGAACTTGTGTTATGGTTACTCTTAATTGATCTGCTATTTCCCTGTTCGAGATTCCTGCTCTGTGAAGTGCGAGTATCTAACTCACATTAATTTATTAGATTATCCATATCGTTGCTGAAGACTTATACTCACCTGTATTCTTTGATCTCGTGAGAGAAAGGGCGCGCGTCTGCGGACTGTTGGGGAGATTGTATTATCCATCCTGTCATGATATTTGTAAGTAATAAATGAAGCAAGTAAACAAACATTAGACTTACTAAGATGAGTAAATTACAAACGATTTTTTTGTGTTAAGTGTGCTGATCGAGTGAGAATATGGAGTTATTATTAACGATCAGAAACAATGATGACGATGTCGGAAAGCAGGTTTGTGGGCGAGGCGGGGAGAAGCGAACAGAAAGGGCATAGTTGCAAAGATGGGACCTGCCAAAAAGATTATGTAAGAGGACTGGGATACCATGCAAAAAGAATTTCACCGTGGCTTTACCGCCTACTTATTTTGGCAAAAGCTACCCCTGTCGTATAACCCCTGTCGATAATTCGGTTTGCTTGTTGATCTTTTTACATGTATTTTATAGTCACGTGCAACGATTGCTTATAATAGGTGGAACTGCTCTCGTAGATAAAATCAAGTCTTACATTTACGTTACACGTCTTAGTACTCTCCAGAAGCAGCAGTACTTAAGACAATACGCGAATCTATGCAGTTACATGCTAACTTACCCTTGTCCCCCTGTACATGAAGGTTAAATCAAAAAACGTGTAGACGATATTATATACAAATAAGGGTCATGTGACATATAGGACAGACATTACATTAACCGCTACAGGGCGTCTACCGCATAAGCGTGTGGCGCCACGACCGGGTAAACGGATGGGCCAAGCTGAATTACCTAGCCACAATCTACCGGGCACAGCCCGTCACACTGTGCCCTATTATCTACTTCGAAAACAGATAATTACTGCTTTTGCTACTTGATGAATCTTTTCGATTTCTCCAACGTTTAAAAACAGAATAAGGGAGCAATATTTTCGTCAAAAGTTTGTGTGTACATCAGCCGACTTCCAAAGAATGTTTAAATTATTCGTCGGACGCGTGTTGGGTAGTAATTCTGGAGTTTTGGATTATTGTTACAAGGAGACTAGAGTAAGAGGATTCTTGGAACTTTTTTGGCGATTAAATGGCATCAAGGGGTCGGATGGTGTAGTGGTATACCATCCAGGCCGGTCTTCCAAGTAGGGTTTGGGTAGCCTGAACATCTACTCCACTCGAGACAGAAGATCGCTGGTTCGACTCCAGCAGACCTTACCTTACTGAGGGAAGCTACGATGATGGTGGTGGCATTTCTGGATAACTCAAGGTTTTTTGAGAGGTTTCCCTTGAGTGAGTTTTACGGATGGTATAGTTCGGTAGGGGTGAAGAAAAAGCCGCCTGCCACAACCGTAGTGTTTCTTGCAAATGATATCCGAGGCATGATGTTCATCACGACTATATCATCATTGTATCTGACCGAAGTCGACACCTGCGTGGGCCAAAAGGCGCCAGATCGGGTATAAGAACTCAAAAAAAAAAAAAGGCATCAAGCCGGATCTGCGCCATAAAGCTTTTATCTGCACTCTCCCACAATGGTCCTGGATGTGAAAGTATATTTGCGACAGGAGCTTTGCCTTACTAATAAGATACTCATTCGATGCTTAGTTTTAATATTTGTTGAATCTATGCCATTTGATTCGTCAAGTATCCCGAGTTGTGGAGAGACTTTCGTTCAGTTGACTGTAACAAGCTTTTAGAGACACAAGCCAAACAAAATGAACGGGTGAACAATAAACGATACATATAGAGGCGTAAATATTAGATGAAATGTATTAACATGGCGTTTTCTTTGGAGGCTTTCATAACCTTCGCGGCCATTAATAAGCAGAAAGTACCAGCGGAAGAAAGTCGTTTTTTCAGCAATTCTGTTAGGATCCAATTAACTAGCTTTCCATCTAATCTTGGATGTTTATACATCCTATCTGGCACCTCTGTCTCGAATTAAGTACTTTGTGTTGCTGTAACTTGGTATATTAGGAAAACCCAGGTTTTACGGCAGTTTTCAACAATCATTTCCAAGGTTAAAATCCGCTCTTGATTCTCTAGATTTTTCTGATTGGTAGAATTCTTATCTGATGCACTTCACTTGTCTCTAGAGCGATTTTGCATATGCTGAGTCCATGTTCGTGTTGATCAATGTTTGAGGTATTCGCGCTCTATACTCTATGCATAGAGAAGTGCGAAAAAGTTATTGAGGATTCTGAGTAGTTACTTCTACTCCTAGCTAGTCGATTTGTAAATCTCTTGACTATCTCTTGAAATTATAGTCGTATCTAGAGAAGTAGAGTCGTCCTACAAGACATTGTCTCACGAGTGGGCATGGGAGTGAGTCTACTTTAAAAGATTTAGTTCGATTGTCCAGTTTACAAGGTAAATTTTGTTCCTAATCAATTGATAGTGAATGGCTTTATACCTTGTTTGTGTGACTAAGATTCATCAGTGATTCTTTAGATAATTGTGGCTGCGATAATCTTACACACCACTGCTGCCTATTGTGATAGGAATTTATAACGATAAAAGGCTGCAGTGACTTTTAGAAACTTAAATTCTGTGAAGATTGTTTATTTAACAATAAAATATATATTATGGATGGTTTAGAAAGAGTTTCTAGGTACTTGAATGAATGTGTTACATCAGGATCAGGATCAGGAATCTGGTGATGGGCGATATTCAATAAATAAAGGGTGAGATAGGTGGAGGAGCTATGAATAACCGACCGAGCCTTTGCTTTTATGAATTCCTACTTATACGAATTAGTAATCAATCATCTCTTAATATTACATGAACATGTAGTAGTAAAAAGAAGCAGAAGGTAACACACAGTTAATTGTCAGTCAGGTATGTGAGCAAGGCTTGTGAAATGTATTTTGAATGATACGTGTAATTGACTTGCTTTCGCGCCATCTACTTTCGTTATCGTCAAGCAGAAAATGTATGAGTCGGAGAAGATGATCTGATCCAAATTATGGATAAATCTTCGGCTCGAGCTCTTGCCCGACCAAAGCTTCCCAGTACATGTAGTAAAATGTTGCTGATACTAAGCCCACGTTTTTCATTTTGCACATGTACAACAGTAATAATTTGTGAACGACCTTAACAGATCACACTTCAACCCTTGCTTCTAACTTCTGTCTAATGTAGCTAGCTATATTAAGGTCTGCTATGTTGAAGTTCAGAGTGATACAAATACCGCTGTTGAACTCGTCTAAAAGACCTCGGTGAACATGAGTATTGACATATCCCCTCGAACGGTCCTCTACCCAGAGATTGAGACAGAACAGAATGAAGCGATCGAAACACCCTGCTTGCCAAGGCAGTTGAGTGACTCTGAAATATTGGGAGAGAAGTCAGACTTGCAGACAACTGCCACTGCCACCGACGGCGAAGATGCGACACTTGCCTCAAAAACACCCCCTCTTGATTCACGCTCGCCGTCAAACGTCATCGATTTGAACAAGCGGAGTCTGACCGGACCTTTTACGAATATTGAAACCTCTCTAAGTGGCGCAACAGCTAGACCTCAGAGACCCATTGGACCAGCACGAACCCCATCAAGTGCCTATGCCCCGCTCCGCCGACCTCCACAGCCGCAATACACATCGATTACCGAAAGAAATCGTTCTGGGTCCACGTCAAGATTTAGGGCAGACCCAAATGCTTCGTATCGGGCGCAAGAAAAGGCATATGTGCAGAGGCTACGTCAGGATCAACAAGTCGATTATTTTGAGCCTTATACACCCAGTGTAGGGTTTAACTCTGATACGGACGGAGAATCTCCTGCTGAGCATTTGAATGACCCTTTTGATCAAGAGACGTTGTTGTTCTATGATAATGATAACGTTCAGCTGACGGAAGATGATCTTCGAGATCCTGAAAATCGGGAACGGCTTGAGTGGCATGGTATGCTTGCCTCTGTTTTGACAGGGGATGTTGTCAGACAGGAGAAAAAGCGTCTCATTGGAGCTTCCGATAAAAAAGGAGAAAACATTTACAGCGAGATATGGCTCGGTACTCGAGCTAAAGTATTTGGCCGTACACCTGCTTCTCAAAAACGCATCATTGAAGATGCGAGATCCAGTCTAGATGCCCAACTACAACAAATAATTGATTTCAAGGTTAAGGGAGAGAGTGAGGTTGGAAAGCCCCCCATCCAACAGGTTCGAGAGATTGTACAGAAAATAGAAAAATGTGACAATCTATATCCTTCGAGAACGGCATTAGAATCCGTTAATAAGCTTGCTGCTTCACCTGCATTTCATGCCGCTTGCGATGCTGTTATCTCATGGCATAATACTACGGAACTCATCAATACAGAGCTTCGCATATTGCAATGCTGGGTCGGAAACTCCGAATTGGACTTCAATAGGCCCAAGGAGCGATCTCCTGCGGGTAATGGACTTACTAGCGAGTCGTCATTTATCGATAGGCTTTTAAAAGAAGATGGCCTCCGATCCTTGCAGGAAGAAAAGAGTATTCTTAACGCTGTATCCAAAGTAATAGTAAAAGCGAAATCAACTCTTATAATGAACTCAGAAGCTTTCGCCAAAAGACATCTCCCTCCTTATATCGAAGAGCTCCTCACTCTTATCAATTTTCCGTCACGACTAATTGAAGAAATTATCAAAGTGAGACTTCAATTCGCGAAAAAAATGAAAGATCCAGTACAACAGAATGCTATGATGCTAGAGCAGATGATATCTCAATTTCAGATTTTGCTGAAACTTGCCATCCGGATTAAGCAAGAAAATCTTACCATCTCTCAACCAGAACCAGGGTGGGATCTTCCCCCTTGTATCGATGATACCTTTGACCAAGTGGTTCTAGACGCTCTTAAATTTTACTTAAAAATGCTAAATTGGAAACTGGGGGGCAATAAAAATACTTTTAAGGAAGCAGAAGTGCTAGAGCAAGAATGGGAATTTTCCAATGAAATCGGCAAACACTTACAAGGCGGAGATGTTGAGGTCGCCGAACAGTTTAGTTCACTCACACACAAAGCATTTCACCGATTATATTCTACGTTTGAGCGGGATCTTCAGCGGAAGCCTAAGGAAACTGCATCTGAAATGACTAAACGCTATAAACAAAGTCTTGACTCTGTTCGAGTGCGACAACGTATGCTTCAGCGATTTTCAAGGGTTCTAAGTGATCGCTTTGAAAACGCAACAGATTTCAGTATTTCCATTAACCAGGTCGAACTCCATCAACTTTATGCAAGCCTCATTGCTACTGGCCACTTCTTAGTATACACGGCGAGTATAGAGCATGATGGAATATTTCTTATTGCATCCCCATCGCTATATAATCGCCAAAGAGATATTCAATCATTACTCGGAACATGCTATCAATCGAGCGAGGGGGCTAAAGATCCCAAAAACATCTACATCTTGGTTTTGCGACCCGAAATTCAAATTCCTTGGAACGGTCGACAAATCGATGCGCACATTAGTGAGCCAACCACGGATGTCAAAGTTGGACAGCTTCGTCTTATCGCTGATGGGTCACAAGCAAGGCTTCGGAGTGCGCAGGCTACTTTCTTGGACTCGATCGATGTACATTTAGACATGGTTGTGGAACAGAGATCCAATCTACGAAAGGTCCATTTAAAGCTCACGGAGATCAAAAAAGTTGTTTATAAACTATCAAATCTCATCATGGATAGTGTGGAAATTGTTAGAAAACAAACTGAGGGAATGGATTGTCATGAATTGATTCAAGCATGCTTTGTATTTGCAACGGAATTTGGGCAACGATCATTACCTTACATGGATCGTAATCGGAAACAGATGAATAATTTGAAACTTACTAAGCTAGCTCTGGATTGGGTGAGCTTTATTTCGGACGATTGCATCGCATCCGATCGAAAGACTTTCCGATGGGCAGTTCTGGCTTTAGAGTTTGTGATGCTCATGACCCAAGGCCAACAGATTTTAGCACTAGGTGAGGACGAGTTTGTAAGACTTCGCGCCAAGGTTGCTGGCTGCATGTCTCTTCTAATATCGCACTTCGACATAATGGGTGCTAGGTCGACTCTCGCTGCTCAAGCAGAAAAGCAGCGAGTCGAAGCACTGGCCGGACAGTTTAGAAAAATGGACTTGAGTCGAATGATGGATGATGAAGAATCCCTACATTTTGTCAGTGAACAGCGGCTTGAGCAGCTAGCTGTACTGGACAATATTCGGAAGCAAAAAGAAGCTGAGCGGCAGGCTTTAGGCCGTGTTATGGAAGAATCAAGCGAAGCTGATAGGTCCTTGACATATCTTTCATCATCTGCATCTAACGCGAATATGCGATGGCAGCAAGGTAGTTTCGTCGGTGGTGGCACTTTTGGTTCCGTTTATGCCGCCATTAATCTTGATTCTGGTCAATTGATGGCAGTAAAAGAGATTCGTCTTCAGGATCCTACCTTAGTTCCGTCCATCGCCGGCCAGATTAGAGACGAAATGAACGTACTTGAAGTCCTGGATCATCCTAATATAGTTTCATATTATGGTATTGAGGTACACAGAGATAAAGTTTACATCTTCATGGAGTTTTGCTCTGGTGGATCTTTGGCCGGACTTTTGGAGCATGGCCGCATTGAAGATGAGCAAGTCATGATGGTTTACACATTACAGCTTCTAGAAGGCCTCGCTTATCTTCATGAAAGTGGTATAGTACACCGTGATATCAAGCCCGAGAGTAAGTAAACTTCAATCATCATTCTTTCACTTAAACTATTTAAACTAATCTATCTAGATATTCTACTTAACCACAACGGAATCATTAAATACGTAGATTTCGGCGCTGCCAAGGTCATAGCTCGTCAAGGCAAAACCCTTGTGGCTCCGCTCGCCACTAGAACAAAAGCAAATAAGTCTATGACTGGTACGCCCATGTATATGTCCCCAGAAGTCATCAAAGGTGAGAATCCAGGTCGAGCAGGAGCAGTTGATGTTTGGTCTCTCGGCTGTGTTATCCTTGAGATGGCAACAGGCCGTCGACCTTGGGCATCACTCGACAATGAATGGGCTATCATGTACAACATTGCTCAGGGAAATCCTCCTCAACTCCCAAATCCAGAACAACTCAGCCTGGAAGGTATAGACTTTATAAAAAGATGTTTCATCCGAGATCCAAGAAGACGTGCCTCTGCTGCCGAACTACTCCAACATGAGTGGATTGTGGTTATAAAATCACAGCTTTCGATCGAACCAGGGACACCAAATGAGACTGGCTCAGTATCATCAAACAACTCTCGAGGAAGCTTTGGACAAGGATAACCAGTGCTTCATTGACACAGTACTTTTTATAAATCTTTTATTCCTAATCTTGTTTAATATGATGACTCTCTTATTTTCGTTAGTTTTAAGTTAACTTCAGTCTTAAATTCTTAAGGTTCAGGTACAGTGCATTTGGCAAGATAACGGCTGTTGGAGCTCTCTGACTATCCATCTCACTTTTATATTTTCTACGAATGCTTCGCTCAAAAAAAGAGCAGTATTCTACAGCAAAAATTTCTTTTAATGTCCATTAAATCTATAAAATGGATGTCGTGGTATGACCTCGATGTGGCCTGGAGTTTTGGAAAAAAAAATAATATCCGGAACAAGGGGGTGGGGTGGGGTGGTCCGGCGTTAAATAGAAATAGATTAAACGAAAATTTATTCTTCTTCTCTCTAGTCTTCTTCTCTCTAGTCTTCTTCTCTCTATTGGTTACCTGCATCGGAGCCTCCAATCACAGGCCTTAATTTGGGGTTGACCCACTATCCTTATAGCAAGGTTTGACAGTAGCAGTTGATTAGTGAATACGCCTACCAACAATATTTAAATTTTACGCGGGCTATTCTGACATCACCACGCTCGCATTTTTACGAGTCTACGAGTAGAATTATTCGAGCTCAACGATCATAACAGAATATCTGTATTAGTGTCAATAATTAGCATAAAATTAACATGGCACCGATGCCTATTGATTACAGGTTATCTCAATTATTCGGGATTGAAAAGTTTTCGACCTCATAAGATAGTTATTGGTACGAGTTTTGAATTATTAAGTCAACAACAAAGTAAAAGATATTTCAGCAATTTATATCGTATTCTCCTGTACAACCAGTGTTCATATACCTTAGCCCTTAAGAGAACCATTGAAATGAACCACATATATTGTACTACGTCGAGGCGGCGCCATTCAAATGATCCATTCAAGACTATGTGCAACTCTCGCGATAACCACTGCTCAATAAAACTGTCGCTGCTATGCTATTGGAAGTGCTACTGCTTGATTACGTCTCCTGCACAAAGTTTAACCATGTAAAAAATCTCTCGGAAGGCTAGCATCGTGTCCTTGGAATGACTACCGGATGGCTACCGGATCAAGGATCCGCAGCAGATCTTCATCTACTTGAAGCTAAGGCTTATTTACGGGATACTAGTATCGATCGATAGAGCGTATCTCTATAATACCATGAGTGTTCAGGATTCCAGTCAACTGGCTCCCGCATGGGTGGTTGTATGGTGTAGTAACCCTCCACTATTGGACAACTCTTGGCTTGATCTCCAATCATCCATAATACTAGAAAACATAATACCAGAAAATAAACTCAACATCTAAAAAGCAGGTCAGCAGGTTACTTTGTTCAGCAAGGGCTTTATTAATTTGATTCTCTTTTTCTCTCCAATGGCTTGAAACTCTCTGCCTCTCTCTAATCATGGCTATATCATGTACATTATCTTTGTATGCAACGCAGATGCAATTGGTCCAGATGCTACTAACCGAATACTTAATCACCTCTCTAGGAGCAGGTCTCCAGCACTTGAATAGGAGTATGCCCAAGAAGGACAAGAGTTCTCACACGTCTTCTATAGATACCTTCCTGGGTAGGAAGTTCGATGCAGAGACAGATACTCGCAAACCAAACCCTTCGAAGGCCAAGAAATGAACTCCAGTCTAGATACATTCCGAGTCGCTAGGGTAGGATTCCCACTGCTAACGCGAGTGAAAGCCCTCGCCAGAACATGTCATGTTAAAGGGTCCGGGGACTCGTCAAAGGGAGACAAGACCATGAGCCGGTAATTTTCATTCACCATCTTTCTCTCCCGCAACTCTTAAGTACATTCTGGCAGTGAAAAAATCTTGAAGCGTGTAGCTCTAATGTAGCTAGGTCTGAAGATAAAAGGTAGAAGGTTTTTTGATGACAAGCATCTCAACTGGAACTATCTCAGCAGGAACATATGTGAATGTGAAGTTGCGCTGGAATGTGGAAGGATTCCTGTGTTCTATCTAGCCCCAGCAAGAAGAAAATATAGAAACCTGAAGCTGAGGAATGGGAGTCGATAAATGAAGCTGTACAAATCGACCGACGAAAATTATTAGAGCTTTAAATTCGAACTAGGGGTTAGGCCGTAATGCTGTGCCAGAGATCACGATGTTATTTTTGGATTAGTACCATAGTCCATGATACTTTGACCCAAGGTTCCGAGCTGTTTGTATAGGAGTGAGTTGGAAAGAGACTAGAGAGAAGAAGACTAGAGAGAAGAAGACTAGAGAGAAGAAGACTAGAGAGAAGAAGACTAGAGAGAAGAAGACTAGAGAGAAGAAGACTAGAGAGA